>APFE030752763.1:0-13657 GCA_000404065.3 Pinus taeda
AATATCATTCCAAAATTTGTCAAATCATTTATATCGCTAGGTGCAAATGAGTGATGCAGGTTTCAATTTCATGCTAAATGACAACTATCATTACTTCAACCATTTTTCTAGGAACAAGGAGGCCAATACAAAATCATTTTTCTAAATATAACTCATTGACATCAAAGTAAATCATCAATCATCAAGTCAGAGCATTAGACGCTAGGTCAAGTCCAAATTAGCTATCGTAGAGAGATCTATAGTCAAAGCATATCTATATTCATCTATATCAATCATCCAAATCATGCCAACCTCTAGTAGTACAAACATAGTGACATATCTATATGTATGTCTCGGTCACCTACAAACACAAGTTCAATTTGCATGTTCATATTATGATAAACATTCAACCTTTTCCAACTTGCAGATCTAGTTGTCATCTGCAACACATTTGTGGTACTGACATCTTCCAGGTGAACATCTAATTTCATGCAAGATACTTCATTCTTATGTGATCAACAATTTTAACCCAACAACTTTAGAAATCATATTACAGTGGAATAATATGTTAGAAACACCTTGGTTCAAAGTTCAGATAGTTTATAAAGCTTCAAATGATGGTCAAATGTAGTCAAACCCATGGACGCTCCCTTTAGGTTAGAATGGGAGTGCCTTTAGCTACCTAGACGCTCTCTAGGCCTTAGCATGCGAGCATCTAGGGATGAGATCTCCTATATATTTGACTATGTCTGGAGTAGAAACCCTAATTTATCTATGGGTTTCAGATATGAGACTCTATTGTAGATCATTACTGTTAGATGCACATAAATCATACTTTAGCAACACATAATGAAAATAGTAATATGAGTAGGAGTCTTAAGAAGAGATTCTCCCTCTGCCTCGGGATCTACGTCATTCATCTTTATTCATGTCATCGACATGTCTCTACTAGATTCAAGAAACAATGGATCCGTTAGATCATAAACATATATCTATCATGGCTATCAACATCGTGACATCAATATTTCATCAAAGGTTTAGACTCAAAGCAACAAATAGATGAAGCAACATATTTCAGAGTTTATGAACACAATAACACTTTCTATCAAGTCACTCCATCAAGTTAGGACATTCAACTTAACCATATTCAATCAAGACATGACCATAATTAGTAAGAGATCTACTTATCAATCTTACACTTATACCTCTCACATCAATGTTACCATGCTCTTCGTGACCAATGAGATCAAATTAGGTCATGTCAATCTCTCATATGATTTCATCATGCTTATCGCAAGCATTATCAATAGATTCATGTATAGGAGTCAATGAGCTATCTTTATATATGAAATCCATCATGACAAGTATCAAGAGTGTCATTTACTAGAGTCAAGGTGCTAACCTTCTTTATAGGATCAAGATATCCAACAAATAGATCATTGATGTTAGCCAAACATCAAGTATATCAACGTATCAACATTAGATAACCTCATAGAATTCAACAAGATCAAACTTTTCAACACCAGGTGCATCATTTCATCATAGGAAACATAGATCCAAGTCACTTTCATATGCATGTATGATCCATTAAATAAAGATACATTCTCATCATACCTTAGAGCTTACTGAGCCAATAGTTGAAACACATCATGCCAAGAATACCTTCTGGTATTCAAATACCTATGCACCTTCTTATTAGACATAAACCGCTTGAAATACTTTGTCATGTTTTCATCAAGCACCTCTTTATCTCTTTCCAGATCTACATCTCAAAATGATACTCAAGAAGGATCTACTCATCATATCTCATCAAGGAGGTTAGAAACATCCATATACTCAAATACATATGCAAGAAGTACAAGCAATAAACATAATCATCATATCTATAAGTGTAACGAGTAAGAAGCATCATAAGTCAAGAAAAACTTATCTTCAATGAGAGGTGATCCTCTCCCTCTTGAAACAATCTTCAAGAGGCACCAATGTCCATGGTCCATATACCAATGTTGCCTTCAAGTATTCAACCAGGTCTGTTAGGGATTATCCCATCTAGGGCTTCATCAAATCTCCACAAGTGCTTAAGCATCTTTAAATTGACCATAATAGGGTTCATATCTCATATCATTTCCATAAATTAGGGTTTCTCTCCAACCCTAACCTCATAGAATCCATAAAACCCTAATAATCAAGTTTCCTAGGGTTTTCTTCAAACCTAGAATTCTTTCAGGTCTCCACCATCCTCTTCTTTTTTCCATCAAAGATGTCATCATCGAGGTGATCTCCATGGATTTTCTTCAACCTAGCTTTGATACCAAGTTAAATTTTCATAGGGCTACATTGTTATTTTCTTTGATAATTGCTTTTCATCTTTAATACATTAAGTTTACCCCATATCATCATTAAATTATTTAGATCTACACCATTATAAATCATCATATGCAATTATATAGAAAGAACAACATCATCATCATCAATGCAATGGAACATAAAAGGAACAGTAGAAGAAAAGCATGCACACACATAGAGACACTAGGATTGGTCTGAGACCAAGGAAAAACCCACTATGGGGAAAACCCTTGCAAATCTTCTTCTTCTTAGATCATCATCAAATGATTCAACAAAAGAGAGCACAATGATCCATAACTTTATCTATGCAACAAAACAACTATGATATCCATGAAACATATCTAATGATGCTTGAAAATAAAACCTTGATTCTGATGACTATAATATGTTGTCATTGGCTGTAGATGAATGTTGGACTCTGTTTTCACTGTGATGAACACTAAGTGGAAACTTTAGAATACTGGAATCTCATCTTTGAGTCTTAGACATAGGGAGGAGGAGTTGTGTAAGCATCTATAGTAGACTTGGACGGTCTCTGTGGTAGCCCGGACGCTCCCAGACCATTCTGTGCATGTGTATGGAGACCAACTCACCATATTTGATAAAAAAACTCTTGGACGCTCTCTTATAGTTACTGTGCATGCATCCAGGACATCCCAAACATTCTCAAGACCACTCTGTGTGAGCGTCTGGGGACCGACACCTCCAGATCTACCTCTGGAACCCTGGATGCCCTCATAAGATTTTATGCCAATGTTTATGGGTGTTTGGACGCTATCATAGGCTTGTGTGCCAACGTCTAGGGACTAAAATTCCTAGTTTTATGCCAGCGTCTAGGGCTAGAAAGCCCTAGATCAGTGTGAGCTTTGACCTTGAGATATCGGACCCTTGTGCAAAATTTCCTCCTACAGAACTGTGTGAACCAAGACAATAAGAGAAGAGAAGATGACTTGATCAAATTTGTATAAATAAGCTTGGGGTCTCTTCTATTTATAGGCTTTCATGAGGGTCCACTTGGGGTTAAGCAGTTACCCATGTGGTTAGGTTTGACCAATTCCATAATACATGTATGAATAAACTAATTCATAACTCAACTTCCACTTGACCAAATTGGGTGATATTTAGGTCGATTTTGGTCATCTCGAAAAGAGGAATCTAATACAATAATTATCTCGATCATTTGACCTATCCAAGGTGGAATTTGATGACAGTTTCAAAAATTAACAACCTGCATTTTAAACTCAATGGGAAAATTCTATAATGATTACAAATTACAACCATCAACTCTTTGTCAAATTAAGTATTGAGAAGACCCTCAATAATAATGGAATATAGTCTAAAACCTTGTTAAGAAAATACAGGAAATGCTACCAATAAGTTCATTTGAGGGATAATTTCTTTAAACCATAAAGATGTTGATATGATAAGGTGGGGTAATCATATTACTTGCAAAAGGAAACATACATAAATGTATCACAATCTTATTTGAAATAACTAAAAAATTGATGAATTACAATGCTATCATGGTCATTCTTATTTAAATGCATGACGAATAAAGAGAAGAGTACAGGCAAAACCACTTGCACAAGGAATTGCAAATTGGACTTTGAGGAATGAAGCAATTTATAAAAGTTTGAAGCATACTAATAAAAAACCAAGCCATATTTTCTCATGCAACATACACATGAGATAAGGGCATGCTAGTGATTACTTTTATTAGTTGTAATTACCCATTTCTAATGTACTTTGACCTCAATGGTTGAATGACATCCAAGCTTGTTCTCCCTCTAGATTGTACGATGAACTATGCCCAATTTGAATATCCTTTAACTAGAAAATACAAGGAAGAAGGACTCAAGGTAAGTGGTCAATATTACGTTTCATAAAAAATTCAAGGCTAAGAAACTAAGCCAAGACATATATCCAAAGTCCTAAATCCTCTCACTTCTCTCTCAAAGACTCAAAACAAACTCAAGACTCAATTCCTTCCTCAAGACTCAATTCATTCCTTTCCCACAATGCATGTAGCATAACAATAGATTATAGTATGAATTAGGTTAATCTACATGAATTTCTCTCCTTCAATATTAATGTTGGATCACAAGGAAAATCTTGGCTTGTTGGTGTAAATTAAAATTAAAATTTATCATTCAATGATTTCACAAGGTGGATGTTTGTGCACAAGTTCCTCTTAAAACTGTAGGATTTTCCTTTTTCCAAGTCAATAATCATAGTTAATGGCCAAGCCTCTAGAAACTTTCTACAAATGCTTTGCAATGATGACCATTTAACTTGCCTTTCATTTCACTTTAACAAAAGAACATGCTTTAAGAGATAAATTACTTATTGGCCTTCTTAACTATGTTTCATTATGTTATAAGTGCAATAGATCAAAATTAAAAATAGAGCATACAAGCCATGCAAAGGTTATGAACATGTACATGTTTAAAACAAGGCTATGAGATCTAACATGAGTAGTTTAACTACCTAGGTGCACATATTATCATATTAGTTCTAAATATTATCATGAAAATTGATGATACACATATCCCTTTACACTATATTATTCCAATATCATTAAATTTTAGGGACTAAGTTTAGTAGATGGACTATTTTTTCATATTTTTTTAAGAAAGCCAATTTCCTTTTTCCTAAAAATCATTCACCCCTATTTTATAGGATACAATTTGTTAAAATTCCATACAAACTATTTAAAATCATTAGAAATTTGAATATTTTTACAAAAATATCATTCACATTTTACAATTTGCATATTAGATATTAGTAAGATTCACCAATGTTCCCACACTTATAAATTTTCATCCTTAATTTTTTCCCTAAATATCATAAGTTACCATGAGTCATAAGATGACATGTCAAACATGAACATAAGCCATAAATTGCATAAATAACCAACCATGAAATGATCACACCTCAGTTACATATCAAACAACTAGGGTGATCTGTAAACTGTTGTGGATATTTCATTGAATAGTTTGTCACAACATAGCTACTAAAATATATTAGAAAAATTGAAATACTGGGTTTATTTCTCATTACATTTCTAAATTTGTTAATTAACATTTTTTGTGTATGAATGCAAATTATTAACATTTTTTGTGTATGAATGCAAATTATAATTATGTATAAAATAGAGAACAAAAAGAAAACTCATTAATAAACCACAATAACACAAGATATGGCCTAGAAAACCTTTTGGGAGAAAACCGAACTAGAAGGTGAGGTTGCTCTAGTCTCTCTTTTTTTCAAACACGAATGGATGCAAGTACAAAAAAGTGAGACTTGTGGCTCGTAAGATGCTACAATGCGCAAACCCTTTTTGTTGTCCTTTCCTTGTCCAATCTTGGCTATTGCTCATATGCAGAACACAAATGCACCTAAATAGAATGTAACCCCTTTTCCTCCTAGTGGACTAGTTATAATATAGCTTGATAGATTACTAGTGGTTAAGTTTGACTCCAACTCTTAATTAGAGTTACAATATTGACTCTTATAGAGTCTTCTTTATCATGATCACATGGCCAACACCTTTTTCATTAATAATGGGTGTTGGCATGGAATAATCTCAAATCATGGTGGTCAAAATAGAAAGGTCAACTTCTAGGTGGCATACCTTTTGCATACAGGCTCTGATTGAGGTTATTCTTGCATTGTTGGAAATGAATATGTGTGAAGAATAACACTAGGGGTTGCAACACTTATGAGGAGAGTTTTTACACCCCCAAAAAACATTGTCTAATGCCTCAAATTGCTTTTGGAAGGTTTCAAACCTCAATTTTCCAAGCTTTGACTCACTAGTAAAGATAGTCCTTTGAGTTGGTTCCTCCACCTTTTTCACTATAAAAGCATAAAAATTGATGACAAATAATATAATGATCCAATCTAAATCACATAGACTAATCAAGTATAACATATTCATCAACTTAACTTGATTTTAATACACACTATGAAGACACCATATAATACCTAAGAAGAATGTGAACTATTAAGCATTAACTAAAGTGAAATTGGTGTTTATTAAAACTAAGAGGCTATTAAATTTGTTAACAAACAATTCTTATTAGAACACTTCACAATTGAGTGATGGTCACCATTATCCAGCTTTATGTAGGATTATTGAAACTATTTTTACTATTGATAAACTTAAAATTGAATTTTGAATAAAATAAAATCCTTCATCAAGTAACGAATTTAAGCGGTATAAAAGATCTATTTCTAGATTTAAATCTTTCATATTACTTGTCATTCATGTTGATGTTTATCAACACATTAAAAATTAAATTTTGAAAACATGTTTCATAATCCTTAAGCTCTGGCCAAAGAGACTCTAAGCACTTTTGTATATATATCTTAGATAGAATCACTATTTAGTAATGGTAATCCAGTTTTAAAGAGTTTGACATAGTATATAATACCCCATAAAGGGAGAATTTCCGCTCTGCTATTAGTTCCATGCAGGCTTCGTGCCAAAAAAATTTGATAAATGTGATTTTCATTTATGTATATACTTGTGCGACAACCACATATGTTATTCTGCGTTGCACCATCAAAATATCCGACCACGGATGTCATTCTGGGCTGCACCATCAAAATATCCGACCACGCATGCCATTCTGGGCTGCACCATCAAAATATCCGACCACGCATGTCATTCTGAGTTGCACCATCAAAATATCCGACAGGGAAGGTTGTTTAAGAGTTTTTGTACCTCAAAACTCCATGTGTTTTTATGGCATCAACCCTCTGATATTCCAGGTAGAGGACCCAGATACTTAATCCAAAACGTCCTTAAGAAGTTGAGGCATTTTGCCCCTTCCACATTCCCCAAACAATATAAAAGGGAAGTTTACATACTTCCAATTCACACCAGTATTTGAAGCATTCTTCAGGGGATGTGAACCTCCAAGTCTCGTTGACATGAAGGTCCTGCAAAACATAAAACCAAGTACCCATTGCAAAAAGACACTTGATCAACAAATGTAAAGCATTTTCAGAGTCGTTGTGGCATAAACTGCATCTTCCAAGCCTTTGAAAGCCCCTCTTGCATAAGTTATTCCAGGTGAGAATTTTTTTCATGCATACCAGCCATCCAAATAGCAATAGCTTCCTGGGCATATGCCACTTCCGTCCTTTGCTGAACCAACACAATTTCCTGTGACTCGTCCGTTGTTGTAGAGATATATGAGTATATACCTTTGACAGTAGCATTCCCAGACAGCTTGTTGACTTGCCAGCATATTCTGTCTGCATCTTGATTTAAAGAAATACCAGCCCAAGATATTTGATGAATGTACCTGTTCCAAATGATGGAAGAGGCATTATCAATGCCCAGATCCTCGACATCCTTGCATATTGGGTATAACTGTGAAGGATCGCTGCCCTTCCGAATTTGTGCAATGTAATTGATCCCTTGTTCATGTGAAAAGTTAATGATCGATTCCGGCAACCTGTCCACATCCTCCAACCCATGTATAGGGTCTATTCCAATCAGAACATCAGCCCCTGAACCGATGTTCCATATGATATTATTAATGGCCCATCTACCAGTCATCAGAATTTTTTTCCACATGTAAGATCTGAACCGAATATTAATTAGAGGCACCCAACCTAATCCAATCCTGTGGGCTCTTGTTCCTTAGGTATTTGCTTTTGATAAGCTCTATCCATATGTTGGTTCCAGAAATAACCCTCCAGAAGTTCTTTAATAGCATAGCCTAACCAAAGACTGAGGTCTTTTAATTCCCCATCCACCAATTTTTTTCTCCCCCGTAGTAGAGTTCAAACTAGTAAGATGAATCTTCCGCCCTCCGGACCATGTAAAATTTGCTATCATAGAATCAATGTTCTTGATAATCGATTTTGGAATCATGTACAAGTGCATCCAATATATTGCAATGTTTTTTTAAAAATTAAAACTGATTGGGCCATTATCAATCTGCTACGAGACGCAACCATTTATGTGTCCATCTACATAATCGACTCCTAAATTTGTCTATCAACCATTTGCTAATCTGCCATAAGGCATTTATTTGGTTTCATCCAGAAATCCAGGTGCCATTCTGCCATAAGGTATTTAGTTGGTTTCGTCCAGAAATCCAGGTGCTTAAAGCCCAATTCCACTGTGTGAATATTAACATCCAAACGTCCAGTGATCTCCTCGGCAATCTCCTCTACAATTTCCAACTCAGCCGATGCAAATATAAGCTCAGATTTGTGTGTGTTCATGATAAGTCCAATGGCCTCTCCAAAGGATGAGATGATGTATTGAAAATGATCCCATATTACAACAGATACCTGCCCAAAAACAAAACGTCATACAAACACATTAAATGAGTTAATGATACATGTCTCGTGATCTGTAACTAAGACACTCAATAACCTCTAAGAACAATAGAGGGATAATGAATAGCCTTGTCTAAAACCTCAATAGGTAGGAAAGAAGAGCATAATTAATAATAATAACATAGGTTATATAAGAGATATGTTACATAAGAAATATTATTGGAGAAACTAATTCTAATTAGTTTCTGCTTGGAGTCTCTGCTTGGACTATTTAACACACTGATCTGGATCTGTTTCTTCATCTTGTCCTGACGATGAACCACATTGGTTGGTTCGAAACGCGTCGACGAAAGTCTTTCTTATGTGATTTACGCTGAAGCTCTCCTTATAACTATGACAAATCACAGTAGCCATGGCATCAAAGGTTCACCTTTTTGAACGGGCACGCTTGCAGGTCTCGAAGTTGAAAACAGATCTAGCTTTTTTGAAGAGATGCAGAGACTCTGTAGTTAGCCGTTGGAGTCTCTGCTTGGACTATTTAACACGCTGATCTGGATCTGTTTCTTCATCTTGTCCTGACGATGAACCACATTGGTTGGTTCGAAACGCGTCGACGAAAGTCTTTCTTATGTGATTTACGCTGAAGCTCTCCTTATAACTATGACAAATCACAGAAGTCTCAATTCTACAATTGTTTCCCTGCACGGTTTGGCCATGGCATCAAAGGTTCACCTTTTTGAACGGGCACGCTTGCAGATCTCGAAGTTGAAAACAGATCTAGCTTTTTTGAAGAGATGCAGAGACTCTGTAGTTAGCCGTTGGAGTCTCTGCTTGGACTATTTAACACGCTGATCTGGATCTGTTTCTTCATCTTGTCCTGACGATGAACCACATTGGTTGGTTCGAAACGCGTCGACGAAAGTCTTTCTTATGTGATTTACGCTGAAGCTCTCCTTATAACTATGACAAATCACAGAAGTCTCAATTCTACAATTGTTTCCCTGCACGGTTTGGCCTACTTATTTCTAGTTTAGTTTTTGTTAGTTGAGTTTTAGTTGAATTTTACTTTAGTTATTTATTGTTGTTGTCTCTTATGTAATCTATTTAGTTGTTGCTAATATTGGGAAGCTTATTTTCCTCTACATCTTTCATTCTTTCACATATACATGTCATGATCCAATTGTTAGAAATATAGAAGAGAGTAGAGAGATTGTGTACACAACACAAAAACACACTTGGATATCTTTATTGATCACAACAGTTACACATATTTAGGACATAAATCTCTGACTTCCACATTTCTAGATCATAGGTACTACTCATACATAGGAAACAACAATTTCTAGATTGACACTTGGGAACTCTCAATGACAACTTATGGCAACACATGCAAACATTACTTCTAATACCTTCCCTTAATATTTACATGGAAAACATTGAAAAAGCATATTACAATAACAAAGATAATCTATGTTTGACTAGTCTTCATCAACACTCACATCCACTCTAGAATCTCGCAAATATCGTTATTTCACCACCACATCTTCGATTTGTCACTTGACTTCCATCTAAAACATAACCACCTCTAACCATCGTTGATGAACTTTGCAAGATCAACAATATTGGCACCTTGTCTCTTTCCGCAATAAAGAATTGTCAAAGTGATGAACCATCAAACTACCATCTGTCAAATATTTTATTTTTAACTACCCATTAATTACTAAGATAAAAATATGAATACGAAATGTGTTTAAAATTTGATAAAAACAACTTTATTATACAGAAACACAAAAAAAAACTTCCAATTTAAAGACCACCAAACTCATTTTATAACCAAACTTGAAAAAAATCTATAACTACTTCCACTCACAGTGAAAATGTACAAACAAGAAAAATACCGTATATTAATTTTACCATTTGCACTCCTCTCTTTTTACTTGATGGCTAGATCTAAGCACGACCGATTTGTTTCATGCCCGCTTTTTCACATATGTCAAAACTAGGAATAAATCTGAGTGGACCTCCCAAGAGGCTTCTTGTAACAACTATGGCGTGCATCCCGTCTCCAATGAGCATGATACATCTTTGAAATGTTGAATCTGCTCGGCGTATGATCTTGCTTTAACATGTATTACACATTACACATCTACCATTACTTCTACTTGGAGCGGCGTTTCAGTGCTTTAGTGATGATCTTGTAATTCTCTCTCCCAAATATGATGGGAAACCGTCATTGACTAATAACAATTCGCCGGTGGGGACATAAGGAAATCAGTTAAGAGACATCGGTCGCACTAGGTAGAAATAACGTTGACCAAGTTAGAAATTTGACACAGAATGGCCGAATGGACGAGTGAGCTTTCACATACAGAGCGGCCACGTTCATGTGCACGAGCTGCCATTTCTGCTGTGGGGAAGGAGCCGATCCAGACACGAGAGTTTTTTCTTCAACTCTCTTATTTCTGAGACCGATATTCCTCTAATATGATTTTGCTTAATTTTTTATCGATTCGATCTTACAGGCTTCACAAGGCTTCACGATCTGCTATGCACTGCTAAACCCTAAGCTTAAGTCGATGGCTGATTCCCCGAATATTTGGGAATCGGACAGACAAATTAATAGCACTGTCAAATTAATCCATTTATGTTCGTCTGATTCCTGAATATTCGGGGAATCAGCTATATCCACATAAAGATGTTCATTTGTCAGTGTCTTTTTTTTCTTTAAGCAGCTGGAGTGGTTTAGCCAAAAGCATTTTTAAGTTAGTGTCCATGTCCGTCGGATTCCCAAATATTCGGGGAATCAGCTATATCCATATAAAAATGCTCATTTGTCGGTGTTTATTTTTTTTAAACAGCTGGAGTGGTTTAACCAAACTCATCCTTAAATGGATTGCTGATTCCCTGAATATTTAGAAATGGAACAGACAATTAACCACATCCATATCCATCAGATTCCTCCATCCGATTCCTGAATATTTGAGGAATCAACAATAAACTTAAACTCAGGGCTGACGAACCCAGATTGCACCCTCTCTAATAATTTGATCTAGAATATATCTCTGAGAAATCGACCTCCAACACACGAAATATGCTTCTGTCTCCACCTCTTATCATTAGAAATTCCACGATGGCTTTCATTAGAAATTCCAAGATGGCTTGGGATCTTATTGATAGTTCGGGGGCAGAGATATCTTTTGAAAGTTGGTTCACAACAATTACTCCAGATTTACACATACATCCACAGGAAATCTTACGCTTGCAGAAATAAATTTCCAAACAAACAAAATATCAACTTTCACATTTTTATATTGATGCTTTCTATATTTGATATTTGGTAACTCTCAATAACAACTCTTCAATATGGTAACTCTCAATAACAACTCATGCGTGAGAACTCTCCCTAACAACACCTGGAAACATTTCTTCCAAATTCAATCTGGTATAAAATACAATACCATATGCATTGTTCAAGGGAGATATGTGCGAGAGGCGACTCTTCAACTTTTTTGCTATAATCTTAGATATCCGCCTAAAACTGGCCTAAAATACCGAAATGGATAATTATAATTTGATTTTACTATAACGTCTGTTGACTGGCCTGAAGCACTTAATGCCATGATACTGTTGAAAATATAATTTCACCGTGCGGTCCTGCATTTAATGCACCCAGAAAACCACCGAAGGAAATCTAAACCGCCCGGTATCATATCGCACCACTCTTTGACGTGAAGCTGTTGCCGGACAGTGTGGTCCGATGCCGACAACTGTCCAACAGTGACGCACCCGTAACATAAGCAACTGACACCCATCGGAAGGTAACGTTGGGTCAGCTCACCCTGTCCGATATCCATCCGATCATGATGCTTCTCTCTCCGGCGTTCGATCTTCTGGAAAGGACAATGCTGTTTAAACATGTGCAAAGTACTTACGGGTCTGTCGAAATTAAATACGCCGTGGACCATAACCCATACATTAAATTAAATACATTGTCATATGTTTTGGTAGGGGCTTTAATATTTATTACGGCAAAGTTAAAGTAGGAGTATGGGTGTAAGTTTAATTTTTTTTATATATGTTTTTTTTTTTAAAAAAGAAAGGCGTTGACCCTATGTTTTTTGTTATGAAAAACAAAACACGCACGGGCATTGAAAAAAAATATAGGTAATCGCATATGAAAAATGCAGTGACCCTTGCAGCGTAAAAAAAAACGCACACGGTGAAAATGAAATGTGAATTCGCAGCAGCGAATGAAAAATGCAGAGTTTAAATTTTGTATTGCAGGGGATGCACAGATGTGCAAAAATGTTTTTGGTTTGAAATGTAAAAGGAAAATGCAGCAGCAGTGAAAAGATTTATTTTTTTTGTCTTGGTAATGTAAGAAGTAAAAAGGAATGCACAGCAGTGCAGGAGGAGAAAGTAAATGAAGAAAACCAGTGGGTTGTTTTGTTGAAATCCATGGATTGTTTCACACAGGTGAAAAGGTAAATTTGTAAATCCCTGTAAGTTTTGTTTTCACACAGCAGTGAATGTAAATGAAATATTTACACACAGTGGTGTAAAATTTCATAGGAGGCAGAGTAACTTTTGTGTAAATGTTTTGGTGAATCCCTCTTAGTGAAAGAGGATGAATATGTAAGTGTTTTTGTTTAATGAATAGAAATCATTTTATGATGGTGCAATACTCTGCTCAGTAATTTATTTTTAAAAAGACTCCTCTGTGCAAAAAGATCCTGGTGTAAGGAAAACAGAGCATTGACTCTGTGTTTTATATTTTATGGTTTTGGTATTTTCCCATCCCAAACAGAAGCAAAAATACCCAACAGTGGTATCAGAGCAGGCTTAGGCTCTTTGAAGGTGACAAAGAAGCTAAAGGAAGGAGTCTTTTGGTTGTAGTAGTCAGTTGTTTTAAGACATACAGTCAAGAAGTTGAAGCATAGCTGAGGATGCAAGGAATGGCTAGCACAAGCACTGGTATGGGTATGTTTAACACCCAGCTCCCACAGTTCAATGGGAAAAACTATGACTA
>APFE030752800.1:0-15523 GCA_000404065.3 Pinus taeda
ATAATATATACATTTGATTTTTTCTTAACTGGAGATTGAACCCATTCTTCAATTGTATTGGGGAAAATGTACTTTATGTGTACAACTTGAGACCATAAGATTTTTGCTGTCAATAATCTCCAACCCACCTTCCTAGCCAATGCTTTTGTGAAGAAAGGAATGTTTTTAATGCTCCATCCACCCTAGGCATTGATAGCGTCTATTCTCTCCCATTGCACCCAAGGAAGCATGAATTCATCCTTGGAGCCTACCTAAAGAAACTAAGAACAAAGCTTACACACAAAGTTAAGGGTCCCCTTTGGGATTGAAGATAGGGACATCCAATATCCCAAGATGGCTTTCAAAAATGATTTGATGAGGACCAACTTGCCTACTCTAGAAAGCCATATAAAACTCCACACCTTTATCCTTTTTTCCATTTTTGCAATTAACCATTCCAAGTCTGCCTTGCTATAATTATCCAGTTCAAGATAAAACTCAAAATACTTTAAACGACCATCAAATTTATTGATATGAAATTAAAATGTGTCTTACATACTTTTTGTTCCATCAATAAACATAGCTATAAGTGAAAGAGTAGATTTAGATATATTAACTTTCATATCGGTAGATTTCTAAAAGAGGCAGAAAGTTGTGTTAAAGGCTATCATATCGTGCTTGGAGCCATCACTAAACAATAGAATGTCATCAACAAACAATAGATGAGTGATTTCCAATTATTCAACCACTGCAACACCCCTCAGATACCCCCTTCTTTTAGTCTCTAATAGAAGCATGTTCAAACCTTCAGCCACCATAAAGAGCAATAAGGGGGATAGTGGAAAACCTTGGTGGAGTCTCCATTGAGCATGGAATTTTTTTGAAGTTGAACCATTGATGAGAACCACGAAAGAGATTGTGGTTATACAACTCATAATCCAGTTTATGAAGGCGACTTCAAATCCTAGGTGAGTAAGAATCATATGTATAAATAACCGGTTGACCTTTTCATATGCTTTTGACAGCCGATCTTAATCACCAACCCTTTGATATTTTTTGTTTTTAGACTGTGAAGGCCTTATTGAGCTACTCTAATTGCTTCATGTATCTAACACCCTTCCAAGAAACCAAACTTCTCCTTGGAAACGTTTTTGGAAAGAATTGGTTTGATCTTGTTCGCTATAATTTTCAAAATCACCTTGTATATACAATTACATATGGAATTTGGCTTTAAGTCATCAAAATATTGTGGATCATCTGATTTGGGTATGAGAGCTATAAAAGTTGAGTTGAATAATGCTAACATCTTCCTATTTTGACAATAGTCCTCCACAAATATTAACAGGTCATCACACAAGATGCCATAAAGCCCCAAAAATAATTCAATTGTCTAATCATCAGGGCCCAGACTCTTATATTTTCATAGACTATGAATAACCCCTTGCATTTATCTAGCATAAATAGGCTCCATTAGACTTTGATTATCCTCATCACTAAAGAAATGGGGAAAATTCTGAGCCAAGACACCGACTTACTCAATATATGCCTCTAATGGATCTTTATACAAGTTACTAAAATGTCTTTTCCCGAAGCTAGCTAACTCCCCAAAAGAAGAGTATCTTCCTCCTTCTGAATCATTCAAAGCCAAAATTGTATTACAATATTTTCACCCTTTAGTGAAATTTTGAAAAAATTATGTTTTCATCACCACTTTTCAACCATACAACCCTTCTCTTTAGCCTCCATAACTTCTCCTTCTCCATCATAATTCTTCTTTTGGAAGCCTCCAACTGCACAATTGTTTTCTTAGAATCCTTAGATGCACATACCCCCCTCCAATATCCTCCAGTCTCCCAAGTTCTTCTTCCACTAATTTGAGTTCTTCATCATACCTCATTTTCTTTCGGATGGACCACTAGATAGTGGCTTCTTTGACCCTTTTCAAGTTTTAAGTAAAATGGACTACAATAGGGACCCCCATAATTGGATTGTAAGTGGTCCATATTTCCTTCACTAAACTAAGGAACTATCATCTTATAGCCATGCCCATTTTCTGTAGACATTACTGGAACAATAAGGAAGAGAATAATTGTTATGTAACAACCTTGCTGAAAATTCCATGTAATAAAAGCTAATAAAGGCAAAATAATAACATGATTATGGGCCACTTATTCTAAGTTGAATGTTGGGCAAGACATCCTAATTTGGGTAGTCATTTGATTTATTATGGCTAAATAAATTGGCAAAGGCTTTGGAAAGGCAAAATGGCATTAATTGGCATTTTATTTATGAAAATAAAGTAAATTAGGAGAAAAAGAAGGTAAAAGGTCACATGTTGCATGTGAGGAGGAAAATGAAGGAAAATAAAGGGAAATGAAGAAAATAGAGGCCTCATTATAAAAAGGCTTCTACATAATTATGGGGGACCGAAATATCGTCCGCCATAACTTAAAACCCCAGCATTGACAAATCCATAACCCCTAAAGAGGTGGTGCCAGTTGTTTTCCAAGCCTCTATAGTGTGCAACTGATATGGAGCCTCAAACAAAAATAACTCATAATTTTCTAGGGTCATATATGAAGTCCATTGGATCTTCCATAAAATAAAATACCAGTGACAGGAAACCAAAATTGTGATCTAAACACCAAAGAAAAACCAGTAAACCATACCTTAGAACCGTTAGAGTCAAAAAATCTCCTCGCTGTCTCCGCCACATATCACTGACCATAGAGAATTTTGTGCACCGCCATGATTAATGTATCTTCTTATTCATTAAGAATACTAAATTTCCTTTTTTATTATTTTTAAGCTTGGGTTAAAATGTGTTTTTATATTATTATTATTCTTAAAAAATTATGTATTGTCTCACAAAATTTAATGTAAAAATAAATATATTTTAGTGTTAAAACTTGTATTCTTGGATGAGGTGTTTAATAGTCAAACAAGAGGGGGGACATATTTCCACTACCTCTCCATGAATTAATGGGATAGGACATGCAGCTTACACCCCGCCCGCCGCCCCCCCCAACCCCACGAGATGCATTAGTCCTCCACCATCTTTAAACATGAATGATCATTTGAGTTTGAGGGAGGCCAATTTGATTTATGTTTAGTGCTAAATGTTCAATTTGGGTGGGAATTGGGCATATCCATGGCCTGCATTACTGGTTATCCATGGTCTCTAAATGGCCCTGTCCTAGGCACACAAAATATGATGGATTGTCACATCACGAGGAAAATGGTAATGATATGTTTTATGGACTTAGTTGGCACATGGGTTGTGATCCTCTGTTAATCAATGCAACTTTAAAGGTGGCATCATGGCTCCTCATAGGACATGAGGTCTCTGAAAACAACACTTCTAGGTAGGTAGTCATTCAAATTTCTTATATTTCTTGGTCTATCAAGTTTTTTTTCCTTCCTCGGTTCTCTATCACTTTGTGGGGACTCTACAAGAGCTAAGTGATCTCTCCTCCTCTCCCTTGCAAAGCAAAGCTTTTGTCAACCTCTTTCCATCTCGCCACCATATCTTCTGGTTGCTTTTGTCACCTATTTTCCTTTCCCTACAACTTTCTTCTTTTGGGCACTCACCATTTCTGTGAATCATCTCTATGGTTTTTATTTCAATTTTTGTAAATCATACTCCATATTTGTCACTCCTCTCTCCTTAGTATTCACACCCAACTTCCTTGCATAGTCAATTTCCCCCTTTTTGATTTTCATGCCTCATTAGAGAGCATGGGTGAGAAGGAGGACTAACGCTCAACATACATAGGAGTGTTCGTGTGCCTAGTTGAGAGCCAATAACTTTTCCCAACATTGTAGAGAACACATTTGATATCCCATTCAAGTTGAAATTGAATAAAATGTCCGCAAAATTGTGGGGGTGCGCAGGTTTTTTTTAGACATAGAGATTTTAATATATATGGGTGACTGGGTACCAAACATGGGTCATACTTATGGTATGTACAAATTTCATATCTATAATGTCACCATCTATTGGCATCTTAAGAGTTTATTGGGAAAGGTGTTATTGGATAGAAATTAAGCTAAAGAGGAGGTTCTACTAGTGCTGGATGACATGCAACTTACTTTGCAATCCCTAGACAAAAGGTTCAGCCATGTGGAAGCCCAACTTAGAATATATAATCACTCTTGCTACTCACTTGGAGGTAGCAAGGAACCCATTGCAGTTGAAGTTATGGACTCTCATAAGTCCAAGTGATAGTTTTTTTATGCATACTATTATGCATTTTTGTTTTCAGACTCTATTTTCGTAGTCTAATTATGGCATTCACAACTTGGATTTAAATGTTAGTTTTCTAGTCAGCCTGAGAAACATTAGTAATTTGTTTATACAGATGGTTGCTAAAATTAATTTTTTTATCTGGTATGTTTCCCTAGTAGCAAACCAGTACGAACATTCTCATGCTTTGTCAATTTTCTTGATTTGTAAATATAAATTTAACCTTTATAAAACAAACATTAAAATTTTTAAATTTAATATGTTCTTTTACATATATGTTGTCATTGGGTTTGTAACTCACTTATGATAAAGTGTGAATGCATGGTGCCCATCATAAGTCTATCTAAAGTACATGGTGAAAGAACACACGATACAAAGTATATATGGTAAAGCACATGTTACATAACACGTGCATGGTAATGTGTATATAGTATATAAAGGAAGATGCAAGTAATTATCATGTGCATGGTAAGGTGTCAATGTGTGATTATAGAAAAATTAAATGTGACAACTAGTGTTCTATATGAGTGTACAACTTTTGAGTGTGTCTAATGGTTAAGAATATGTGTTTTCTACTAAAAAGTTACAGGTTCAAATCTATAGGGGGTAGGGTATGTACACCTTTATAGGCTTTAGTAGTAAAATCATTACATAGAGGGGGTCCATTGTCCCACGAACAAGGATTATACACTAATTTTGTGTCTAATTTGGCTATCGCCTTAAAATTAGATTAGTATTATTATTCTTTTTTCTTTATTATATTTAAAATATTTGATGCATGTGACATTTAGTACTTGTACATACAACCATTCATTTGATTTGTAAAACACACCCCCACCACCCCCCCCCCACCCAACATAAAGAAATATTTAGAGAAAGAGAAAGGTAGAATGTGTGGCCCCCTTCATATTAAAAAGGTTAAAATATTTTTGAAGCATAAAACTTTGAGTTATAAGCTTTAAAATGTATTGCCCATAATGACTAACCATCTCATTATATTGATGATCCATTTAAACAACATTTGTTGTTGTGGGTTGATGTTTGATGCTTAACTTGGTTTTCATAAGGCTTTAAGAGGCCATATGGCTACCTAATCTAATGCAATTATTGGTTGTTTGCAATTAATGTGACATAGTGGAACAACTCAAATTTGCAATTGCATTAGATACTAATAAATATTACTAAACATTCCAGACACTAGCTTTATCCAATTAAAAAACACAACATAATTTGCTACAAATACATTCAACAACAATATCTCTTACTTTATTGAGTCGATGACTACTGATGTTGATATTTCTTATATTCATAGAGCCACTCATAAGGTATCTAGATCATTACAACTAACAACTATAGAAATTTCTGTATTCAGGCTTCTGTGATCCATAATGAATTAAGAAAAGTCTTTCAGTAGAAATCACATAAGAGAAATTTTGGCTGATGCATTTTGAACCAACAAGTGTGGTTCATCATCAGGACGAGACGAAGAGGCAAACCATGGAAAAGGCTTAAATAGAGAGAAATGTAGAGACATAATTTCAAGTAATGTAGAGACATTATGTCTCTACAATGCTGTTTGTTTAAACCTTTGCCATTGTCTGCCTCTTCATTTGGTCCCGATGATGAACCACACTTGTTGGTTCGAAACGCGTTGGCCAAAAATTTTATTATGTGATTTCTACGGAAAGAATTTTCTTAAATATAGAAATATCAAATGATGGGAAGCCAAAAGGTTGTTACGATATGCACCAAATGTCCAAATAACATAAAAAAGAGAAACAAAAGTAACTCCATTCCTTGAGAATGAGAGAAGAATGAATGTGAAGTCTCTTCAAGGGGGGAACCTCCTTTTACAATTGAATGAGCCTAGATCCTAGATCCATATTAACTATGGATCTACCAAGCGTCAAGAGGATAAAATCTCTTTTCACTCTAAACTAAGTTTGCAAATCAAGAAATTTGATCTTTCTCGATGCTTGGTAGATCCAGAGTTAAGATGGACCTATGATAGTTTAATTATTCATTATAATTAGTTATAATTATTATTTTTTGTAAGCTTTGAAGGACTACATCTTCATCATGTCCAATATATCACCCCAATCAGGGTAGGGAATTGAACCAATGCCTTCACATCAAGGAGTGTCTTATCAAAGAACCCGATCACCGCCTATCCAGGACCTAATGGACATAATTCATTATAATTATAATTATAATGATAATTATTAATTTTATGGTTTTCATTTTTGTTTTTGTTTTAGGTAATTTTACCGAGTTAAATTTTTTTATTGATGATAATAATAATAATAAAATTATAGCCAAGATTATAGCCAATTGCATAAATCCAATGCTGTCCCTCCATATCTCCCATGAACAATTCGTCTTTCTGCACAACAGGCAGATATATGAGGTGATTTGCACAGCTCAAGAACTCCATTATGTTCAGCTTAGGAAATTAAAAGGAATGATACTGAAGATAGACCTATCTAAAGCCTTCAATAGAGTCAACTGGCTATACCTTTGAATCCTATTAACTCAGCTGGGATTTCCTTTTACTTTCATTAAGTGGATCTTGAGCTATATAACTGATGTTCCCTACAGTGTTCTTATTAATGGATCAACATCCCCCTTTTTTCATGCTAAGAGGGGCCTCAGGCAGGGATGCCCCCTATCCCCGCTACTGTTCCTTCTTATCATAGAGGGTCTCAGTATAATTATAGGAGAAGAACACAGACAGGGGAGAATCAGGGGTATCAAAATCACTGACTCATCTATATTGACTCATCTACTCTTTATGGATGATGTTCTCATATTTCTCAATGGCAGCCTCGGTGATCTCATCGCTCTCCACCAAGCCAATGGGTACTTTTCAAAAGGCCACAGGGATGGTGCTGAACGAATCCAAATCCACTATAACAGCATCTAGGTGCTCTCAAAATGAATTACATTTTTCCCTAAGGAGATTCCCATTTATTAGCTGAGATATCTGGGGTAACGACTGAAGCCGTTTGGCTACAAAATTGCAGATTGAATCTAACTCATCTCTAAGGTAGAAAAACGATTGAACATATGGTACTATAAGTAACAATCTAGAGCAGGCAATCTGGAACTGATCAAAGCTGTTCTAGAAGCAATGCCTGTATATTGGATGAACTTAGCCTGGATTCCCAGGGGCATACTGGATAGGTTACAAAATATCTGTTGTCGCTTTCTATGGAAGGGGAAATAGATAGGAAGAATTTTCGCTTGGACAAGATGGGAATCTCTGGCAATGCCTAAGCGATGGGGTGGATGGGGAATCAAGAGATTGGACACCTTTTCCAAAGCACTTGCAGCAAAGTTGGGTTGGCAGCTACTCAATAATTGTAGTTTATGGACGAAGGTTTTCACTTCAAAATACATTACCCCTTCAAACCCACTTGATTGGATTAGGCATGGCCACCGATCCAACGGGAACATATCAATTATCTGGAAGGAAGTAACAAAAGCTATGGATTGAAAATAATAGATTTGAGACTTCTGCGATCTGCATTTTGTGTGGTTATGTCTTCCGGATCCATCACATTTTACTATTTTTTGTATCGACGTTTCGAACCATCCTCCATGGTTCATCATCAAGATTAGATATGTGAAGAAGTCAGAGAATGATGTGTAATAAATAAGAAAAGTCCCTACCATACCCTTTATTTATTACACATCATTCTCTGACTTCTTCACATATCTAATCCTGATGATGAGCCACGGAGGATGGTTCAAAACGTCGATACAAAAAACAGTAAAATGCGATGGATCTGGAAGACATAAGCACACAAAAAGATATGGACTTTATAAGAAACTGATTGACATGGAGAATTCGATCTAGTTCCCTGGTACGCTTAGGAGAAGACCCTTGGGTAGGCTGTGGCAATGCACACAGACTCCCAAAAGAGCTGAGATTTCATCTAGCAGAACAGGGTATAAATCATATATGTCATATTGCGGATAACGATCGATCCTCTCTAACACAGCAGGCCTGGAGACCTGGGGTTGCTCTAAATATTCCCCCGCCTTGGCAACAAGAATGGAGAGGCTACATATCTGCACTAATGAAGGCCCATATCAGGATAACTGAAGGAGATGATGAGCTCATTTGGGCCTTTGTCAAACATGGATATTATGCCCCCAAGATTGGATATCTAGTTTTATTGGATCCCCTCAAGCCGCCAGCCTCTAAGCCATGGTGGAGCCTTTTATGGAAATTAAAAGTAGCCCCAAGAACAAAGTTGCTCATGTGGTCTATACTGAATAATAAGGTCCCGATGGGTGCCAATCTAATGAAACGATCTTTCTCAGGACCATTTTGGTGCCACCTATGCAAAAACAACAACGAAGACACACAACACCTCTTTCTAGATTGTCCTATCTCGCAAGAACTATGGAATGGATTCCTTGCATCGCTATCCATGCACTGTAGATGGCACGACAACAAATTAAAGGAAGCATGGAATAATTGGTGGAATGATGCCATAGGAAAGGGAAGGAATATACCTCTACTCATATGTTGGGCACTATGGATAGCTAGGAATCAAATCATTTTTCAACAAAAGCCCCCCTACTAGCCTTCCATACTGAACAGAGTTTTAGCAGAGTACCATTCGATTCCTGAAGAGACCACTCAAAACCAGCAAAGAAATATCAAGGCAGAGGTCATCAACCCCTCCATACCATGGGCCTATTTTGATGGTTCAGCACAGGAATCAGGTTGTGGAGGCGGAGCAGTACTGCACTTATCAGATTCACATTCTTTTAAAATACAAATGGGTTTGGGCAGGGAAACAAATAATTATGCCGAGCTTGTAACCGCTAAATACCTCATCCAATACGCTTTATGTAAACAATGCACAAACCTACAACTATATGGTGACTCAAAACTGGTTATTAACTGGATCAACAAAAAATACATCTATAATGCATATACATTGAAGCATATTCTGGATGAGATCCATAGACTTATCACGTCTTTTGACTCTTTCACTTGTCATCGTATTTACAGGGAGCGGAACTCCGTTGCTGACCACTTATCCAAAGAAGCAGCGCTCAGGGATGACGACCTTTGGTTGATTTGCGTGGAAAAGGATGGTGCCGCCTATCAGCACTATCACAGACCCTTTATAGACCTTGAATCTATTTGAAGCAGCACTGCAAGAGACAAAATTTTTGTTTTTGACGTTATCTTTTTGCTTATATTGTAAATATTTATCAGAACTTACCACACCCTCTCTGCGAAGAGGCTAAACAGATTACTATTTTTTGTTTATGCTCATATACTCCCTGTGTGGAGGAAAGCACAAAGTATTTCATTTTTGAACAGGGAAAGCCTCACTCAAGTAATGCATATGTAGATAAAAAATGTAATTTTCTCTTATAATGAAAATTACGACTTTTTACACGGGATAATAATAATAATAATAATAATAATAATAATAATAATAATAATATGTTATTTTATTTTTATCTTCCCACTCTTAATTCTCGTTTATATTTTATTAGAAAAAAATAAATTCTTTGCATCTAAAGTATTCAGATCAAGTAAGTTATGCCCTCTTCATTTTGCTGATAAAGCACTGAATAAACTAAATTGTCTTTCATAACTAATAATAATGAAATTTGTTTTGAATTGGAAAACATTTTTTCCATCCATTGAATTTAGAAAGTTAGTTGGCTTGGAGCACATCTCTCTTGGAACATGAACATTAGGTATACCAGGAAATTCTACTGCATGAACATGCCTTTTTAGCTGGTGAATTATCATGAACCTAGGTAACATATGGTAACTTAGATAACCTTAATGTGGCATTTGATACATTAGTCAATTGATGTTTATAACATTTCCCTGTACCAGATATTTGTGTATGCACATAGTTGTATAATAATTGGAAATTATACTCTGTGAATGTTGTAACTAGTGATTACATAAAGAAATATATCATCTATAATTTTGGAAGATTTCTTATTGTAATTTCTATAATATACTTTGACAGAATCAATGTTATGTTTTTAGATGGAGAGAATGGATTTAATTTTATACTTTGAGGATATGTATATCTATTAGGGCTAAAAGAGTATTATGTCAAATTAAGGTTGAATGGAAGAATTATTTCTTTTTTACTTTGGGAAAATGTACTTGTATTAGGATTAAAGGAATGTATTTGTGTCTAGACTCATAGACTTATCATAAAATATGCAAAAAAAAAATAGAAATCCCAACATTTTTTTTTTACCACATCTAGTTAATAATCAAAGAAGAATTCTAAAAATGTTTACCTGAAATCAAAGTTACAAATTCTTTTTGTCATGTGCCTTTACTGAGTGGTTCTCTTTTTTGAATCAGATAGAAAATTTTCCTGGGGTTTTGATATTTGTGGCAGAAATTAGGGTTTACTTTGATCTAACTAAATATGGTGCAATACCCTTTCACACATAATTATGATTTTTAGCTTTTAATATTTTGTTGCAATGAATGTCTCACGTTAGAGAATAATATCTTTAAATAGGCTACATTAGAGATGAATATCATTGGAAAAACCATGGTTTGTCAAAATTTTGAGGACAAAAATAAAATCTGTAAATTGACTAATTTACCTCAAATTTTTTTCTTTCTTTCTTTGTTTTAATTTTATTTTATTTTTATGTAATTTGATCAAGTCAAAATGTTTACATTACATAACATAGGAACATCTCTTCGATATTGGGCTGGAGAGTGTCTCTCAGTGCAACAATTGTATAAGATGGGATGATCTATAAAACTATGTCTGCCTGGTATATATAGGAGATAAAGGGTCTGCTTACAATTAAAGGGTTTAATCCACAACACTAAACATATAAACAAAAATTTAATGCTTTATCTAGGACCTAACATGGGGTTGTATGCTTGATATGGGGATTTATATAGGGCTTAGCATTCCATTCCCCTTCAAACAAGTGTTTCCCTCAACATTAAATCAATTACAGATGCTTCCACATGAAGAACACATCTTTCCATGTTGCCTCTTATACCAATATGTTCTTCCTCTTGATGAGGTTCTCAGTAATTGCTTGATTTTTATAGTTGCTCGATCATCATTTCAATGCTTGTTTCTATTTCTAGTATGATTTTTCCTATTGCAAATTGGTTTTTGGATCCATCACATTCATATTAAATGTTTGTAATTGATGTTTCGAACCAACCATTATGGTTCACCATCAGGATGAAAGAGAGATGTGAAAGATTGATCAAACCAAAGGTTCTAATAAATAGGTAAAAGATAGGCGAAAATCCTAAGCGTCGACTAGAAAACCCTAAAAGGATAAAAGGAAAGTTTTAAATTTTATAATTTAGGAATGTTTATATTTCCTTAATTATAAAATTTAAAATTTCCCTTTTATCCTTTTAGAGTTTTCTAGTTGGCTCTTCCTTTTCACCTATCCTTTACCTATTTATTAGAACCTTTGGTTTGATCAATCTTTCACATTTCTCTTTCATCCCGATGATGAACCACGATGGTTTGTTCTAAACATTGATTACATAAATTTATGAATGTGATGGATCCAAAATCCAATTTGCAACAAAAAACTAGTCATGAAGTCTAAAACCTGAAATGATTTTTCCCTTTTCATTAATATTTGCAAAAATAGTTTGAACTAGGATCTTGTCATCTATTACTTTCTTTAAGCAAGAAACAAGGAAGACCTGATGTATATGTGGAGATGGAGGAAAATACAAGTTGTAAATTATACTTTTATTCCTATCCAACACCTTTTAGGGACCATAGTACTTAGGTGCTAATTTATTTTCCTTGTTTTGTTGTTTGAGGGATTTCTATTTGTATGGTTGTAGCTTAAAAAATACACAATCTCTCCCTTCAATTTCCCTTTCATCATGATGTTGATATACTTGTTGTTTCATCTTATTTTAGGTTGTAACCAATTTTTCCTTCAATAGTTTGAGAACCTCTTATTGGTGCTCCATGTGGTCCCCCACTACTTGAACTGTCAAAGGTGTTGTGATGGATGGAGGATGATATCCATAAAGTGCCATAGTTGGGGCATTTTTGATGAATTATGGAAGGATGTGTTATACCACCATTATGCCAAGGGAAACTAGTTGATACATTAACATAGTTACGGATGAAACGAGAACTATCATCTGAAAACGAGTACTCGGGCCCAAAAACCCCCAAAAAAAAAACCAAAAATGAAAATTGTTTGTTCCAAAACGATGTTTTTTCTTTTAGGATACATTTTCAACATTTCTTTTAAATGGAAGTAAAAACCATTTTTTTTTTTAAATGGATGAAAAA
Organism: Pinus taeda; assembly: GCA_000404065.3. Lineage (NCBI taxonomy): Eukaryota > Viridiplantae > Streptophyta > Pinopsida > Pinales > Pinaceae > Pinus > Pinus taeda. The sequence goes on from APFE030752800.1 coordinate 12,541, forward strand.
AACACCCTTAATTTTTTTTTGTTTACTCTAGAATAACAAAAAACAAAAATTTGGGTTACAATTTTGACATTTTTTAGCTATGGAGTTAAAGAGAAAATATCCGGACTTTGAAAAGCTGTAAAATTTCAACAATTCTTAGACATGATGTTAAAGATAAAATATCATGTCTCGAATCCTGATAATTCCAACTATTTCCATCCATATTGTTAAAGATAAAATATCCTGGCTAAAAAAAAACCTTGAAATTGTAATTGTTTTCGACCATATCATTAAAGATAAAATATCATGACTTAGAGAAACATGAAAATCTTAACAATTTTTCAACAATGCAATTAAAACCAAATATTATGACTACAAAAAAATCTCAAGTTTTCAAAATATTTCAAGCATGACATTAAAACTTTAAAAATGAACACTCTAAGAGTAATTTATTTTTTAAATGCAAACTATATAGCAATTTTAAAATCTTAGCCTAAGACAACTCAATACATTGCAATAAAAATTTATAAATCAACCATCAAATTGACATGCGGTGTAAGTGAACTCGACCCGTTGTAATGAAAACTTAAAGACCAACCCATGAAATTGATACATTGTGGGGGCAGAATCGATTCTTATAACAAAAATTTAAAATCAACTATCAATTGCCCTAATGGAACAATTGTTGACGAGTAACAACAGACCATATAAAAAAATGAAAATAAAAAAATAAATGTATAAGAATAAAAATGAAAAATACAGAATAAAACAAAATCAGAAATTGAAAAATAAAAACACAAAAAAATACTATATCCTAATTAAAACAGAAAAAACAAAAAAAATTAAAAAAAAAAATCAAATATTGAAAATAAATAAATATATATATAATATTATTTTTATTAAATTTTTTATTTATTAATTTATTTATTTTAACATTTTTTTTTTTTTAATTTTTATTTTAAATATTTTGTTAAACCTCTTTAGGTCTTGATTGTTTTGTTTTGGGTTTCAGATTTAAATAATTTTATTTTATTTTATTTATTTTAAATTTATGGTTTTTTAGTTTTTTAAATTAACTTTTTAATATATATATATATATATATATATATATATATATAAATAACTTTTATTTATTTATTTTTTTAACGTGTATCTTTGGTTTTTTTATTAATAACTCAATTTTTCTTTAATTGTATGTTTTTGAAATACATAATATATAAATATATATATAGATATAGATATATATATTATAATATAAAATTTTTTATTTTTTATTTATGCCAAGGGAAACCACTTGATACATTAATATAGTTACGGATGAAACGGGAACTATCACCTGAAAACGGGTACTCGGGCCCAAAAACCCCAAAAAAACATGAAAAACAACCCAAAAATGAAAATTGTTTATTCCAAAACGATGTTTTTTCTTTTAGGATAAATTTTCAACATTTGTTTTAAATGGAAGTAATTTTTTTTTTTTTTTGAAAAATGGATGAAAAAACACCCTTAATTTTTTTTTGTTTATTCTGGAATAACAAAAAACAAAAATTTGGGTTACAATTTTGACATTTTTTAGCAATGGAGTTAAAAAGAAAATATCCAGACTTTGAAAAGCTGTAAAATTCCAACCATTCTCAGACATGATGTTAAAGATAAAATATCATGTTTCGAATCCTGATAATTCCAACTATTTCCATCCATGTTAAAAATAAAATATCTTGGCTCTAAAAAACCTTGAAATTGTAATTGTTTTCGACCATAGCATTAAAGATAAAATATCATGACTTAGAAAACATGAAAATCTTAACAATTTTTCAACCATGCAATTAAAACCAAATATTATGACTACAAAAAAATCTCAAGTTTTCAAAATATTTCAAGGATGACATTAAAACTTTAAAAATGAACACTCAAGAGTAATTTATTTTTTAAATGCAAAATATATAGCAATTTTAAAATCTTAGCCTAAGACAACTCGATACATTGCAACAAAACTTTATAATTCAACCATCAAATTGACATGCGGTGTAAGTGAACTCGACCCGTTGTAATGAAAACTTAAAGACCAACCATGAAATTGATACATTGTGGGGACAGACTCAATTCATTATAATGAAAATTTTAAAATCAACTATCAAATTGCCCATAATGGAATCGAGTTGTTAGACAAGCATCAACATAGACCCTATAGAAAAAAATGAAAATAAAAAAATAAATGTATAAAGAAATAAAAATGAAAAATAGAGAAGAAAAAAAAATTCAGAAATTGAAAAAAAATAAAAACACAAAAAAAATATATATATATATATATTATATAATATATATATATATATATATATATATTATAAGCATGAAAAAACACAAAAATTAATAAAAGAAAAAAATTAATTAATTAAAAATAGTAAAAAAAACACGAAAATAATAAAAAACAACCAAAAAATTCATATATGAAAAGAAAAAAGAGAAAGAAAAAAAGAAGAACAATTTATATTTTAATAATAACAAGAAATAAACCCCAAAAAAAAACATGACAAAAAAATCACTAAAAAAAAGATTAAAATACCTTAAAAAATGTGAAAATTAACCATAGAATTAAACTTATAATATAATAAATTGGCAAAATAAAATAAAATATCGATAAATAAGTTTAAAAACAAAAACAAAAACAAAAATAAACATAATTTAACAAAAAATAAATAAATTAACAAAATAAAAATAAAAACATCTTTTAAAATGCAGTAGTCTATAATGCGACTTTTTGAAAGCCTTTCCGGCGGTTTTTCCCGGTCAAAATCCGGCAGGAATTCATTGGAATCCAAGTTTGATAGCTAGTTTCTGCACAATCAATGGCTCCCAGGGGTTTTTCAGGGCGCTGAATCCAAATATTCTGTTAAAAAACCATTTTAACTGCTAAAAATCAAGATTTAACCTCATTTCTTCCGCTGGATTCCGTCACCGGAATCTCCAAAAAGTCGCATTATAGACAACTCCTTTTAAAATAAAA
>APFE030752806.1:0-13035 GCA_000404065.3 Pinus taeda
ATCTACATAGTGGGTAAGGTTAACTGATCCACCAATAGTTTCTGAAACAAGAATATGCTGCAAAGGTTTCCATAAACCCTTAAAAAGAGATGGGCGTGCAAGATTATTAGAACCACCAGTATCAATAAAAGCATCAACACTGATCCATTCACCACGAACTTGAACTTCAACTGGAATATACAACAGATTACTGGATTTGACTATCTTTTTCAGAAAAGCATTTTCTTCATCTAGAGCAGTACTATTTACAGGAAGTGATGATGATGAAGACACAACTGTTTAAGGATATGGACACAAAGAACTCACAGGTGGTTGTGGGGGCAAGGAATTTAAACTGGGAAATGAGTCCTTTAAGTCTGTTGGAGTAACAGTTTCATCAGAAGAATTATCTGAGTATTCTTCGGTATAATCATCTGTGTCAGTTTCATCACTATAATGATGTTCTTCCTCCCATTCACATTCACTATGTTGACTTTCAAAACCAGAAGAACAAATATTCATCTTTTGGCTGATTTCATCAAGAGATTCATTGTCAGATAATGTAGCATCAGTCAAAATGTATACATCAGATACTTCATCATTTGAATCAACCATCGATCAATCATCTGCAAATTCATCAATCTCAAAACAGGCTTTCAATTTATTAGAGGAACTCTTGGGGCATTTTCTAGCGAAATGTCCTTCTTGCTTATAGATAAAGCAAGCATTATCTCTTTTTGGCTGTTTCCTCTTTTTAACATATCTAAATTTTCTGAATGGTCTTCTTGGATTAGCAACTCATTTTGGTTTGTATTTACCATATTTCTTGGTTTTTCTTTTTCTAAAAGGATTCCAAGGTAATACAGAGTGACATACATTCAGATTTGGAGAAACATTATGAACCTGTTTTTGCCAGCATAAATATTTGACCTTCTCTTGACACCTGAATAGGAGATCTATCCAATAGATTTGTTTAATCTTTTTATTTTGAACTTCAATATCTTTCATTATCATGTCTCCTAAATTTCCAGGTAATTTTGACAAGAAAGCAATCTTTTGGGTAGGGTCATTATTCATTTTTGCTTTAAAGACTTTAGCCATGTATTCTGACCCAAACTGATCTAGATCTTTTAGATCTTTCAACTCCATCCTAGTTAGATCAGTAATTATTTGATTTAGCTCATCAGTAGGTTCAAGAACAAATTTAGTAAGCAACAAAACTTCTAACGTAGCTAGACCCGCTAGTGCAACATTATGTCTTTCTTCAACTGTAGCTGAGAACCACCAATCCCACACAATACCTGCCATTCGTTTTTCTGCTAACAAGAATATTGAAAAATTATCCAATTTAGATACTACTTGCATCTGGTATAAAGCACCAATCCATATTCTGATTGATTCAGCTGGATTTTTTGATTTATCTAGATCCAAAACATACCCAGATGAATTAGCAGCAAATAAATGCTCTTCGAGTCTTGGATATTTTGGTTCTTTATGCATGTTAGCTTTCTGCAGGGAGGGCATTATGAATGATGGAAATAAAGTAGCAGCATTTTCAAAAGTAGCCAATTCATTTTTGTTTTAGAAAACAAGAGTTGACTCTGGCTTTTCTCTTTTAAAACTAACTTGGCTGTTGCTAGACTCAGTTATTTCTTCTTGAGAATCACTAGTTTCCCATTTCTGAGGGATTTCCATATTTCTAGAGAACTTTGGAGGCTATGACTCTTTTTTCTTTTTCTCTCTTCTTCTTCTTTCTTTCTCTTCTCTGCATTGTTGATCAACTGTTTACTCATCATGTAGAAGTTTGAGATTTTCTAGAATTAATTCACTTTGACTTCCCAAATCATCTAAAACTTCTTCTGCATGGGCACACCATGTAGTTAAATAACTGCCTATCTGATATGTCTAATCAAGATCATTTGGATTTTTTGCATTATGTTCTATCAGTGGAGCACAATCTGCACGAGTGGTTGGTTGCCGAGAAGATGAAGAAGTGGTACAAAATTTTGTACGAGGAGGCCACTTGCCACCTTTTACATATCTTCGATTGGCATATTGCCATTCTTCAACAGGAGGGAAATATCCTATGCGATGCATCTTATTTACAGTGGGTAAAAAAGGTTTGGATTCTGGTATGTACAATTCATTTGAGGATAATACTGGTTCATTCTGACCGACTTCTTGGAAAGTAGGTAAATTATGACTGCTAGAAGGGACATCTGTTGGAGCAATAAGAAACACATATCTTTTTTGCCTGGTGACCAGACTAGGAACCTTTGGCCTTGGAGCAATCAGTTTTACTTGGCCATTATCAATAGAAACTCGCTTTACTTTCAGTTCAGGCTTTTTCTCATCAGCTATGGATTTGTATTGGAAATACCAATTTCCGGGTAATTCAGCAGGATCATACAAGACACCTTCTACTTGGGCATTGGATAAGCCAACAGTGACATAATCTTTTAAAACAGGCTGTTTCAGCTTAGGATGTGCAGTATTTGTAAGCTGAAATGAAGCTTGCCCAATTATAAAGAGATATTCACTTTCTTCTGCCATATTTATCCCTTGAACCCCAGTTAACAATTTCCAACAATCTTTTAGATGTACATCATTCAGGCTGATGGCATAATCAGGATATATTGTCCCATATTGACAACCTGTGGCTAAGTTTCCCATAATAGTTCCAATCCTAGCATGATCATAATTCTGATGGCAGGTATCAAACAACTCAGCAATACAAGGAGTGTTTATTCCATGACGAAACAAAGGAGCAAGTCCTATCCTTATACCCCCAAAATGAAGATAATAGTATTTTCCTTCTTTAGCATACTGGTGAAATTTTTTGATTTCATCATCAGAAAACAGATTTAAGGCCAGAATTTGGGTAGACAGACCAAAGATCTTTATAGTTATCTCTACTTCTTTTAAAAAGTTTTTACGTTTTAACACAAAATTCATTGGAAGTTTATAGATATCAGTAGCATGCAAAGCAGGAGGAGTCCATTTGGATGGATCTTCGACCATCTCATGATTTTCATTTTCATTTATCTCAAATTCAACAGATCTAGACGAGACTTCAGTAATTACTTTCCTATCGATCGAAGAAAATGAGCGCAAGAGATTGGCCATAATGATAATCTAAACCAGAGATGGACTAAAGAAAGCGTTTATCTACTCAGCACAATTTATAACAGAGATGCTTTTCGAAGGCTGCCTGGCTTTCTCTAGACTCTGTCTATAGATTACAAACTCAGGACTAGAACAAGGCTCTGATACCAAAGAACACCAGACTTCATAAGATGATGGACTTCGTAACTTACATGAATTTATCAAAGTGGACACTGGAGCATAACTGCCTCACATCAACCAGAGATATGTGTGGACTGCGTGACTCCCATACCAAAGAACACAACACCAAAGAACACCAGACTTCATAAGATGATGGACTTCGTAACTTACTTGAATTTATCAAAGTGGACACTGGAGCACAACTTCCTCACATCAACCAGAGATATGAGTGGACTGTGCGACTCCCTTTCGCTTCTCCAACACGCCTTACAATCTCACCAACTTAGATGATCTTGGAACAAACAGTCCTCAGACTGGCGGCCCAGCAGGTTTCAATATTAATTCAAAATAAGATTACACACCATAGATAGCCTCAAGTCAAGTGCTTGTCTAGCCTCTGACCTTTGAGAGCACAAAATACAAAAATACACACTCGCACTCAAACTCATGATGCCTAAACTATCTACAACACATCTATTTATACAAACTTATGAGAATAATTGAGGGTCCTTGTCCAACATTATTGAGTCATGACGGTGTCTGCTCAAATATTCTCGAGTACAATAATGCAATTCAATAATACAAAAGATACAAATGCACTATCTCAGTGCTGATACTTTTAGTCAGTATCATAATCGAATTCATAATTTGATTCTGAAGGAGTGCATTCTCTTTTCCATGAATATGTCAATTCTGACAGTCTGTCTTGTGGATGTTTCCATGAGGATGTAAGCCACGATAGATATTCCTTTTCCCATGTGGGATCATTTTGTACTTGCGCATCTTGATACACATCAACAAATACGGTTTCTTTTTCTTCTGTTACTTTTGCTTTTCCTTTGGGGTCATGAATTGCTGTTGAAGATGCTTCTTTCTGTGGCGCATGTGAACTTTGTCCTGTGTCGTATGAAAACTTTATCGAATCCGATGTTTTCCGTAAGCTTTTCGATGGGAAGAGATAATCATCTTTATTCCATCTGTTCACATATGCAAATGGATCAATTTCAATTCCAAGAAAAGAATCTTTTTTGCTTTTTCTAAAATCTGGCAAAGATTGTACTGCCAGTTCAACCCCATCTAAAAGATTCCATTTAAAAATTTGGAACATGCTCACTGACTGTACGATTGCTGTTTGCACCCATAATTTGCACTGATGACTAACGTGTTCCTGCTCTTGATAGCCTAATTCAAAAACCATTGATGAACATACTCGATTTGATAAAAGAAGATTTATGAGACATACAGAATCTTCTGTCCAACTTGCTGAGGAGACACTAATTGTTATTAGAGCCTTTTGATTGATGATTAATCTTAACATTCTGTGTTTTCCTTGCATTGGCTCTAAAGTTTTAATCATTGAGATTTTATCTGGTAATTTTAATGAGTGGAATTCTTGAAGCCACATAGAAATCTTTTTTATCTTTTCTGGATTTTCTGCTAATGTGGATTCTAGAATACCATCCAATCCATACATTTGTGCAAATGGATTAGGCTCAATTGGATTACGGAATTCCATACTCTGATAATCCCAAGGTTCTGTAAAAGTTCTGAGATACTGAAGAGTTCTCACTATACACTGCGACGCTCGAATTTGAACCTTCTTTTGACATTTACCATTCCTTATCTCCCAATCTGCAAAAGGCTAAAACAATTCAAACTGTGGAAAAGAATCTGTAGACACAAAATTTTCATCAGGCTGTTGTAGGAAGGCGGCATCAAGTTCCCCAAATAAATCAGGAATTCTTAGTGATTTTAAAAAATTTTGAACTCCTTGATGCATATTGATTTCTTCAAGATCCAACATTTTTGCACAAACATATACAGCCACCGAAAAATCTATTCCACCAATTATTTGATAATAATTTAAAATTCTGAAAACCTGGATCATAGCATCTGTAAAGTGATTGTCCCATGTGTTGTCAAGAAGTTTAAAATAAACTTTCACCTTCATGTTTGGCAGTGGATAAACCTTTACCAGTTCTTCATCAAGATTAAGAAAAATACCAACATTTTTATGCTACCATGCATGACATTTTTGAATCCATTGATTTCTCCTTAATCGCAGACCAATCACCTTCTTTATTTGTTCCGCAACATCTAATAACAGAAATTCTAAAATTTTGAAACGCTGTACAAAAGTTTCAAAATTATCATCAGAAGCAGATTTACCTGAAATTTCAAACATACTCTGTTTATGTACATGAACCTTATTCATCTCTCTAGTTAGAGCATCTGCCAAAAAGTTAGAATTTCCTGGGATCCATTCGACACCAGACTTCATAAGATGATGGACTTCGTAACTTACTTGAATTTATCAAAGTGGAAACTGAAGCAGAACTTCCTCACATCAACCAGAGATATGCGTGGACTGCGCGACTCCCTTCCGCTTCTCCAACACGCCTTACAATCTCACCACTCAGATGATCGTGGAAAAAACAGTCCTCAGACTGGCGGCCCAGCAGGCTTCAATATTAATTCAAAATAAGATTACACACCATAGATAGCCTCAAGTCAAGAGCTTGTCTAGCCTCTGATCTTTGAGAGCTCAAAATACAAAATACACACTCACACTCAAACTCACGATGCCTAAACTATCTACAACACATCTATTTATACAAACTTATGAGAATAATTGAGGGTCCTTGTCTGACATTATTGAGTCATGACGGTGTCTGCTCAAATATTCCCGAGTACAATAATGCAATTCAATAATACAAAAGATACAAACGCACTATCTCAGTGCTGATACTTTTAGTCAGTATCATAATCGAATTCATAATCTGATTCTGAACGAGTGCATTCTCCTTTCCATGAATATGTCAATTCTGACAGTCTGTCTTGTGGATGCTTCCATGAGGATGTAAGCCACGATAGATATTCTTTTTCCCATGTGGGATCATTTTGTACTTGCGCATCTTGATACACATCAACAAATACGGTTTCTTTTTCTTCTGTTACTTTTCCTTTTCCTTTGGGGTCATGAATTGCTGTTGAAGATGCTTCTTTCTGTGGCGCATGTGAAATTTGTCCTGTCTCGTATGAAAACTTTATCGAATCCGATGTTTTCCGTAAGCTTTTCGATGGGAAGAGATAATCATCTTTATTCCATCTGTTCACATATGCAAATGGATCAATTTCAATTCCAAGAAAAGAATCTTTTTTGCTTTTTCTAAAATCTGGCAAAGATTGTACTGCCACTTCAACCCCATCTAAAAGATTCCATTTAAAAATTTGGAACATGCTCACTGACTGTACGATTGCTGTTTGCACCCATAATTTGCACTGATGACTAACGTGTTCCTGCTCTTGACAGCCTAATTCAAAAACCATTGATGAACATACCGATTTGATAAAAGAAGATTTATGAGACATACAGAATCTTCTGCCCAACTTGATGAGGAGACACTAATTGTTATTAGAGCCTTTTGATTGATGATTAATCTTAACATTCTGTGTTTTCCTTGCATTGGCTCTAAAGTTTTAATCATTGAGATTTTATCTGGTAATTTTAATGAGTGGAATTCTTGAAGCCACATAGAAATATTTTTTATCTGTTCTGGATTTTCTGCTAATGTGGATTCTAGAATACCATCCAATCCATACATTTGTGCAAATGGATTAAGCTCAATTGGATTACGGAATTCCATACTCTGATAATCCCAAGGTTCTGTAAAAGTTCTGAGATACTGAAGAGTTCTCACTATACACTGCAACGCTCGAATTTGAACCTTCTTTTGAAATTTACCATTCCTTATCTCCCAATCTGCAAAAGGCTAAAACAATTCAAACTGTGGAAAAGAATCTGTAGACACAAAATTTTCATCAGGCTGTTGTAGGAAGGCGGCATCAAGTTCCCCAAATAAATCAGGAATTCTTAGTGATTTTAAAAAATTTTGAACTCCTTGATGCATATTGATTTCTTCAAGATGCAGCATTTTTGCACAAACATATACAGCCACCGAAAAATCTATTCCACCAATTATTTGATAATAATTTAAAATTCTGAAAACCTGGATCATAGCATCTGTAAAGTGATTGTCCCATGTGTTGTCAAGAAGTTTAAAATAAACTTTCACCTTCATGTTTGGCAGAGGATAAACCTTTACCAGTTCTTCATCAAGATTAAGAAAAATACCAACATTTTTATGCTGCCATGCTTGACATTTTTTAATCCATTGATTTCTCCTTCATCGCAGACCAATCACCTTCTTTATTTGTTCTGCAACATCTAATAACATAAATTCTAAAATTTTGAAACGCTGTACAAAAGTTTCAAAATTATCATCAGAAGCAGATTTACCTGAAATTTCAAACATACTCTGTTTATGTACATGAACCTTATTCATCTCTCTACTTAGAGCATCTGCCAAAAAGTTAGAATTTCCTGGGATCCATTCGACATCAAATTCATACATCTGAAACCACATTTGCCAAGCTAACAATCTTCCACGAGCTAACTGTTTTGAAATCTTTGCAGTCAGGAAGTATTTAAAATTCATGGAATCAGTGCGTATTAAGAATTTTGCAGGAGCCAAATAAATTTCAAATTTCTGGATTCCATTGAAAATAGCAAGGGTTTCTTTCTCTGCAGGAAAATAACCTTTTTGATGTTTTTGAAATTCTCCCAAGGCATATGCACAAAGAACTTCCTCTATTTCTTCATCAACTCTTATTCTTTCAAGAAGTGTAGCTGACCAAAAATTATCTAAAGCATCTGTCTGTAAAATTAGAAATCCATTACCTGACGGTTTTAATGAAGGCAGATTCTGGCATTCGTTCTTCAGTAATTGAACCACTCTAGTAGCTTCATCTGACCAGCCGGCATTAATATACTGTCGAATTGGAGCAGTTTTTTCTGAAAGATTCGGGATATATTTATGTACATAATTCAAAATTCCTATAAATCTTTGAATCATGTGTTTATCAGCTAACTGATTAGGAAATTCAGACAATTTTGTTAAAACATGCGGCTGCATCTGAATTTTTCCATTGCTGATATGAATTCCAAGAAAATCAATATTTTCTTGAAAGAGTATCATTTTCTTCTCAGATAAAACAAGACCATGTGCCTTGGCCTCTTCAAGAAAAATCTGCAAATGTTTTAAATGAGATTCTAAATCTGAGCTATGTACAAGAATATCATCAATATATACTACAATGAAATCATATTTACTGAAGATATGATCCATTCTTCTTTGAAAGAAGGTAGGAGCATTCTTTAATCCGAAAGGAACAACTTTCCACTGGAAGAAACCTGCAGGAAATGTGAAAGCAGTCTTGTGGCGATCTTCTTCTGCAATCTGTATCTGATAATAGCCTGTTTTCATATCAAATTTGCTAAAGATTTTACTTCCTTGAATTTTCTGCATAATGGTTTCTTGTCAGGGCATAGGATGATTAAAGCTTTTGGTTATTGCATTCAATGGCTTGTAGTTAATAACCATTCGATCCTTACCATGAACAATTTCTGAATGATTTCTGACAAGAAATGCAGAACATGAGTAATGAGATTCACTTCTTTCAGTCAACTGAAGATCTAGCAATTCTTGAATCTGCTTTCTCATTTCTCTTTCTTCAGCAGGGGTGCATGGTATCAATTTACCGGTTACCCCATTATCATGCAGTGTTATTATTTCCTGTCGTGGACTTTCTGTAGTCCAAAATGCCTGAGGGTTGTTAGAACAACATTTTAACAATTCTTCATGTAGACTGGTTTGTTCAACAGTCCAATTGGGATCTCTATTGGCTTTTTGAGTAGGTTGTGATTTAGCCTCATACATCATTAATACTTCTTTCCAATCATGAGACTCATTCTTTACTTTCTTAGAACCTACTTTCCTTTGACTATGCTCTCTTCTGGCTTCGGAATTTGCCATTGTTAATCTTGGAACAGCTACTGCTTTCTTCTTAACATTGCAGATAATTTTGTCTTCACTTATTGTTATGGGCAGTACTGAATTAATAAATGGCATGCCTAGAAATAGACTTGCAGAAGCATCATAATGTTGAATAGCAGAGATTTTAATAGTAACCCCCCCAAGTTTCAAAGAAATGTTATCTACATAATGGGTAAGGTTAACTGATCCGCTAATAGTTTCTAAAACAAGAATATGTTGCAAAGGTTTCCATAAACCTTTAAAAAGAGATGGTCATGCAAGATTATTAGAACCACCAGTATCAATAAAGGCATCAACACTGATCCGTTCACCACGGACTTGAACTTCAACTGGAATGTACAACAGATTACTGGATTTGACTATCTTTTTCAGAAAAGCATTTTCTTCATCTAGAGCAGTACTATTTACAGGAAGTGATGATGATGAAGACACAATTGTTTTTGGATACGGACACAAAGAACTCACAAGTGGTTGTGGAGGCAAGGAATTCAAACTGGGAAATGAATCCTTTAAGTCTACTGGATTAACAGTTTCATCAGAAGAATTATCTGAGTATTCTTCTGTGTAATCATCTGTGTCAGTTGCATCACTATAATGATGTTCTTCTTCCCATTCACATTCACTAGATTCATTTTCAAAACTGGAAGAACAAATATTCATCTTTTGGCTGATTTCATCAAGAGATTCAGTGTCAGATAATGAAGCATCAGTCAAAATGTATACATCAGATACTTCATCATTTGAATCGACTACGGACAAATTATCTCCAAATTCATCAATCTCAAAATAGGCTTTCAATTTATTTGAGGAACTCTTGGGGCATTTTCTAGCAAAATGTCCTTCTTGCTTCCAGATGAAGCAAGCATTATCTCTTTTTGGCTGTTTCCTCTTTTTAACATATCTAAATTTTCTGAATGGTCTTCTTGGATTAGCAACTCTTTTTGGTCTGTATTTACCATATTTCTTAGTTTTTCTTTTTCGGAAAGGAGTCCAGGGTAATACAGAGCGACACACATTCAGATTTGGAGAAACATTATGAACCTGTTTTTGCCAACATAAATACTTAACTTTCTCTTGACACCTGAATAGGAGATCTATCCAATAGATTTGTTCAATCTTTTTATTTTGAACTTCAATATCTTTCATTATCATGTCTCCTAAATTTCCAGGTAATTTTGATAAAAAAGCAATCTTTTGAGTAGGGTCATTATTCATTTTTTCTTTAAAGACTTTAGCCATGTATTATGACCCAAACTGATCTAGATCTTTTAGATCTTTCAACTCCATCCTAGTTAGATCAGTAATTATTTGATTTAGCTCATCAGTAGGTTCAAGAACAAATTTAGTAAGCAACAAAACTTCTAACGTAGCTAGACCCGCTAGTGCAACATTATGTCTTTCTTCAACTGTAGCTGAGAACCACCAATCCCACACAATACCTGCCATTCGTTTTTCTGCTAACAAGAATATTGAAAAATTATCCAATTTAGATACTACTTGCATCTGGTATAAAGCACCAATCCATATTCTGATTGATTCAGCTGGATTTTTTGATTTATCTAGATCCAAAACATACCCAGATGAATTAGCAGCAAATAAATGCTCTTCGAGTCTTGGATATTTTGGTTCTTTATGCATGTTAGCTTTCTGCAGGGAGGGCATTATGAATGATGGAAATAAAGTAGCAGCATTTTCAAAAGTAGCCAATTCATTTTTGTTTTAGAAAACAAGAGTTGACTCTGGCTTTTCTCTTTTAAAACTAACTTGGCTGTTGCTAGACTCAGTTATTTCTTCTTGAGAATCACTAGTTTCCCATTTCTGAGGGATTTCCATATTTCTAGAGAACTTTGGAGGCTATGACTCTTTTTTCTTTTTCTCTCTTCTTCTTCTTTCTTTCTCTTCTCTGCATTGTTGATCAACTGTTTACTCATCATGTAGAAGTTTGAGATTTTCTAGAATTAATTCACTTTGACTTCCCAAATCATCTAAAACTTCTTCTGCATGGGCACACCATGTAGTTAAATAACTGCCTATCTGATATGTCTAATCAAGATCATTTGGATTTTTTGCATTATGTTCTATCAGTGGAGCACAATCTGCACGAGTGGTTGGTTGCCGAGAAGATGAAGAAGTGGTACAAAATTTTGTACGAGGAGGCCACTTGCCACCTTTTACATATCTTCGATTGGCATATTGCCATTCTTCAACAGGAGGGAAATATCCTATGCGATGCATCTTATTTACAGTGGGTAAAAAAGGTTTGGATTCTGGTATGTACAATTCATTTGAGGATAATACTGGTTCATTCTGACCGACTTCTTGGAAAGTAGGTAAATTATGACTGCTAGAAGGGACATCTGTTGGAGCAATAAGAAACACATATCTTTTTTGCCTGGTGACCAGACTAGGAACCTTTGGCCTTGGAGCAATCAGTTTTACTTGGCCATTATCAATAGAAACTCGCTTTACTTTCAGTTCAGGCTTTTTCTCATCAGCTATGGATTTGTATTGGAAATACCAATTTCCGGGTAATTCAGCAGGATCATACAAGACACCTTCTACTTGGGCATTGGATAAGCCAACAGTGACATAATCTTTTAAAACAGGCTGTTTCAGCTTAGGATGTGCAGTATTTGTAAGCTGAAATGAAGCTTGCCCAATTATAAAGAGATATTCACTTTCTTCTGCCATATTTATCCCTTGAACCCCAGTTAACAATTTCCAACAATCTTTTAGATGTACATCATTCAGGCTGATGGCATAATCAGGATATATTGTCCCATATTGACAACCTGTGGCTAAGTTTCCCATAATAGTTCCAATCCTAGCATGATCATAATTTTGATGGCGGGTATCAAACAACTCAGCAATGCAAGGAGTGTTTATTCCATGACAAAACAAAGGAGCAAGTCCTATCCTTATACCCCCAAAATGAAGACAATAGTATTTTCCTTCTTTAGCATACTGGCAAAATTTTTTGATTTCATCATCAGAAAATAGATTTAAGGCCAGAATTTGGGTAGACGGACCAGAGATCTTTATATTTATCTCTACTTCTTTTAAAAAGTTTTTACGTTTTAACACAAAAGTCATTGGAAGTTTATAGATATCAGTAGCATGCAAAGCAGGAGGAGTCCATTTGGATGGATCTTCGACTATCTCATGATTTTCATTTTCATTTATCTCAGATTCAACAGATCTAGATGAGACTTCAGTAATTACTTTCCTATCGATCGAAGAAAATGAGCGCAAGAGATTGGCCATAATGATAATCTAAACCAAAGATGGACTAAAGAAAGCGTTTATCTACTTAGCACAATGTATAACAGAGATGCTTTTCGAACGCTGCCTAGCTTTCTCTAGACTCTGTCTATAGATTACAGACTCAGGACTAGAACAGGGCTCTGATACCAAAGAACACAGCCCTGTTCTAGTCTTGAGTCTGTAATCTATAGACAGAGTCTAGAGAAAGCCAGGCAGCCTTCAAAAAGCATCTCTGTTAGACATTGTGCTGAGTAGATAAACGCTTTCTTTAGTCCATCTCTAGTTTAGATTATCATTATGGCCAATCTCTTGTGCTCATTTTCTTCGACCGATAGGAAAGTAATTACTGAAGTCTCGTCTAGATCTATTGAATCTGAGATAAATGAAAATGAAAATCATGAGATAGTCGAAGATCCATCCAAATGGACTCCTCCTGCTTTGCATGCTACTGATATCTAAAAACTTCCAATGACTTTTGTGTTAAAACGTAAAAACTTTTTAAAAGAAGTAGAGATAACTATAAAGATCTATGGTCCGTCTACCCAAATTTTGGCCTTAAATCTGTTTTCTGATGATGAAATCAAAAAATTTCGCCAGTATGCTAAAGAAG
>APFE030752817.1:0-20560 GCA_000404065.3 Pinus taeda
GTTATGCGCTTAACGACAGATCCCGTGGTTTAAAGACGCCGGAACACGTCTCTAGCCAAAAAAAAATTTGCTAAAATTTGGAGATCCCACTGAGCCCTGGAAAGTGCTCTGATACCACTTGTTATGCTTCTTAACCTGCAAAGTAACACCGAACAGAGAATATGCGAAGAAAAGATACCCAGAACATAGAATATGCGAAGAAAATATACCCAATAACACAAAATAGCAAAGATTTTATTACTCAGAGAGAAATGTTCACAGGCCTCTTCGAGGGGGCAACCTCCAATAGAGCAGAGCTCGATTACAAAACAAGACACGATGCTCCTCGCTGGGAGTCTCTATCCTTTATATATGACTCATACATGCAATACCACGGGCCAATACCGTGGGTTTTATTAATACCATCTATCTAATACTACCGCCCATTTACCGTTTATTTAATACTACCGCCCATTTGCAACTAACTGTGGTCCCTTCATTAATTGCGGGTTAACCACTTACAAATATTAATATGGGCGTTATTGACTCTTGACTATGACATGATCCCATGACATGAATAAGGGGGTTAGGGTGGGACCCTAACCCTTTCAGAAATTATTTAGGTTATGCAAGAAGTAAAAGAGTATATGGTGACACTCTAATGAAGAGTACTCGTTTGCTAGAGAACAAAAGGTTTAACAACGATAATGGTCATGGTGAGTGTTAGAGTCGGTCTGGTTAGTCCTCCATCAGAGATCAAAACTCTTTACGCATTTCATGATTAGGTGTCCCGCTCCATTCTCCCAGTTGCATTCTACGAGGGGCATGCCATAATCTGACGGAGAAGGTCATTATAGTCATTTTCCCCCTCATGTCTGGCTCCTGCTGGCTCAGGTATTTTGTCAATCATCATCAAAGTCCATGACAGTCAAGGTCTGGTCCTTTAAAGGACAAAGGTCATTTCGAGGTGTAGGTCTAGGAATTCATCAATTTGGTACTTGAACATGTTCAGTAGAGCCATGCAGGCCAGAGTGAGGCCCTTACACAATTATGGTTTAGAAATCTTCATCATCATGTGGATAGACTCTGACTCTTCTTCAAAACTCTGTTTTGAAGAAAAGTCAAACAGTGTCATTTATGGCAAAATTTTCAAAAAAAGTCGTCAAGTGATTTTTTCAGAGGCAGTCATGGTTTCCATGGCCACATGTCCTGTCTTGCAACCCTCGCAAAGAGTGCCGAAAATTGCATCATTCGAGCTAAAATTTCAAAGGGAAAGTGAAAATCAGTGTGTTTTAAAGTCAGTGAAAAAGTGCAAAACTCAAACATTAGAAAAATGGGTTTTTGAAGAGGAAAAAAATTAAACCCATCTCTTCCAAGGCTATATATACAAATTTTATTCATAAACAAATGCACTGTGCCATTACAAGTCTTGAAGAAGTGTTGAGAAGGCGTGAGTGTGCATTGGTGGGCGATTGACTGAGTTGAAGGCAACCTTAGAGAGCGCGGCGCATATAACCAGGACCGCGGCGCACACAGAGGGCGCGGCGCACACGCAACCTGCCCACAATGTAAGTTTATTGAGGGTGTGACGCATACCCAGAGCGCGGCGCACTGGGCTTTGTGCGCGGCGCATATAGTCCGAGGAGCAAACGATGAGTTGGAAGCGGTTTGGAGGTGGAGACAAGGGCGTGGCGCACACAGGCAAGGGCGCGGCACACACGCAGGGCATGGCACACACAACACCCGCCCACCGTTCAAGCCCATAACGAGCACGGTGCACACTCGGAGCGTGGCACACACAGACAAGAACGCTGCGCACATAGACAGGGGCGCGGCGCACAGAGATAAATCACCCAGAACGTGCCAAAACTCCCTCAAATTTTTTGTGAAGCACCTATAATTACAAGGTAGGCTCTCAAACTCATTTGTGCATCAAATTCGATAAAGATATGGTGGATTATTGCCGGTGATTGAATGCAAAAACATTCCATAAAGCAAACACAAGAAGACACCAAAGAAAAACCATTTTGCTAGGGTTGTGTAACAATGTTGTTGCTGCCAAGGTTATTTTTGCTACCGTATCCCTGTCCCTTATTCCCCTATGTCATTTTTTCCCCATTATCACTACCCTAACACTACCAAAATCATAGTCCCTTCCCCCTCCTCCTATTGCTCAGTAGAAACCCTAAAACCTACCCCATCACAATGCCCCAAACTCTTCCCACACCCCTAACAAAGTTCTCCCTATAAACCCTATCCCCATTTCATCACTCCCTTCCTAACATTCTCTGTTTCATTTGTTCCCCTTGGTAACAGATACTACAAAGGCACCCAACCTCACACCATCATCAAAGGGGCAGCGTAATCACAGCCCACATTGCAGTCATGTCATCACAGCATTCGTCTGATTATGAGAGGGAGACACAGAGTGACTCATCCTCAGAAGAGCAGGCTCCCAGGAGACACCACAAGAGTGGCAAACATGTCAGGGATGAACCCACTACCCTCACCGAGTTACAAGCATGCCCTCTTGCCATGTCATCCTTTCAACACTTATCATGTTTCGAATTTTGTCAAAGGTTGACAAATGTCAGAGTTCATCATGAGTTGGCCCGATTATTTGTGCTTCATCTACATGGAGGTCAATCTACCTTGGCCGGGGTCACTTTCACCTTGACACCCGAAACTATATCAATGGAAACAGGTATTCCAAATGTTGGGGAGAAGTGGCATAAGAAGAAGAAGGTGGAAAGGCAACACTATGAGCCTTACATCAAAACCAGATTCTTGAATAAGCTCACAAGAGTATTTCCCTTCAGATACTTGAAGAATGAGTATGCTCCGCTCATGAGATTGATCATGAAATACTTCAGCTATGAGGGGAGGTTCTCTAGACTGTATGCCCATCATATTCGCTTGCTCATGCACTTTACCAGGGTGAGGATGACGAACCTCCCGTTTTTCATATGCAGGAATATAGAGAGGATGAACACCTTCATGCTGCATAAGACCCCTCAGCAGCAGCTTAACAGTGTGTATCACTTCGCTCTTATCCGGATTTTGGTAGATCATCAGTTGGGATTGCAGGGCATAGCTTGGGAGGACTTCATCTCCCGTGACTTCTTCAGCACACCACAGGTACTATCAGAGCCCGAGAAGGAGTTGGATGGTCCTTCTTATCAGCACGAGCGCCATGAGACCACGATCATGCCATTTTTGGTGACATATCAGAAAGGCAGTAGGAACTTATTTGCAGCAGAAAAGCGAGTGTTATCTCCACCCGAGGTGGAAGGGGCCTCGCTTCTGGCATTGACTACACAGGTATTGGACAAGGGCAAGGAGCCTGTGCATGATGAGGGGCCATCAGGTGCACATGAGACCGATGTCATCCTCATTCCGGATGAAGAGACAGAGGCAGAAAATGCCAAACTTAGGATGACCATTCAAGAGCAAGACACGGAGATCAAAGACTTGATACTAAATTTCGAGAGGGCTAGATGGGTCATCAAGTATCTAGAGCTGAGAAACAAACAGCTTGAGGACCAACAGATGATCATGGAGCTGCAAAGCATCCGTGAAAATCGACAAGCTGCCCAGCAGAGAGGGATTGAGCTCACTACCTTGGATCAAGAGATCAACAACGACCATGAGTCTTGGTTGGATCGGGTCAATCTACACTTGGAGAAAATGCTGGAGAAGGAAAACAGGGACAAAGCCATATTGAGGAGGATGGCTTGTCATTACAGGGCACGGAACATGAGCACAAAGGCCCGAATAAGGAGCTTGAAGGCTAAACTGAGCAAAGCAACAAAAGAAGCAAAAGAGGCAAAAGAGCAAGATCGGCTTCGAATCTTGGCTGAAGCTTCCTTGGCACAGCATAGCACTTCATAGAGGATCTCCAGCCCAAGTTTCAAGGAATTTGGGAAAATTTTGGTCACATGACAAATTTTTGGCACAAAAAACAGGTTTTTTCTCTATACGCACCGCACCACCGACGCGACGCATAAGATTGGGAGCTCCAAATGAGAAATGGTTTGCATTTTTGGATTCGGCATGCAAAATAAAAATTACTGGCACTAGGAGCAAGAAATTTGGAGAAGATCTTGGCCACCAAAAGGGAAAAATACACTCAAAAATGGCCTCACTGCCCATATTTTGACGCACAGGAAGTAGTATTGGGAGAATGAAGATTTGGAGGGGTAAATGAGCTCCAAATTCAAAAATTATACTTGGGTTGGAAAGTAGACATGACAGGCTTTCCAACGAGCACACTTGGGCACATTTTGGACTCCGGAAAGTGCCTCAAAACTGGCCTCAAAGTGGCACAATGCATATTGGAAAAGGGCGCAACGCATATAGGAAAAAGGGCCAGAATGCCTCCATTTCGCGAAATTTCGCTTCCCGACTTTTTGTAAGTGGGTCCAATCATATGCACTTCAGTTTTTCGGAACCTAAGGCAGTTTTATAAGTATTTTCACTCCAGATGGTCAGTTATCCAAGTGGCAAAGGAAAGCAAAGGGCCACCCAAGCCATTTGTCATGTTTGTGGCGCTGCACCTGTAGCTGATGTTTGGCTCTCCACCTTCATTTTGTAATGATTTGAGTAACTCCCCAACCCTTGGGGCTCTATCCTTCATGGCCATTCATATATGTATGCACCATTTGCAAAGGGTGGTTGGATTGTAACGGGAGATTGTGGAAAGAAAATTTTGTTTCTGCATTGTATATATTTACAGAGGATTAATGAAGGCAAAGGCTTGTTCAATGAGATTCATGTGGTTGTGAGTGTAGAAAATGTGTCTCTTATGTTTCATATGTATCTTGTTATGTTTCATAGCTCATTTCATATTCATTTCCATTGAAATTTTCTAAGTTAGCTAAGGTAGAATTCAATTTTATTGCTCTGCCTGTGGGAAAATTTCATGTACAGTGTTCATTCTTTTGTTGAAAAGGATTTATGTTGTCCATGCCCTTTTCACCCTCTTAATCAATCTCTCCATTCCGCCATATCTTAAAACTAAATTTCTATGCTTTCCACCTACCTTGCCTCATGAAATAATCCATGCCTTTTGTATTAAGTTCTTTGTTCATTAAGGTCCAGTGATCCCATAACATCCCAGAAACGCAGTCATTCATAAAAATCACTTCTTATTTTCATTTTCACTTACTAGCCTAAGACAAATAGTTCATTGTAAGTCATCTCAAGCCTTTTCATTCACTTATTCACTGAGTGTGACTTGGAGAGAGCCCTCTCCTATTCTGGTAGGGCTAGCTACCAGATTGAGCGTGGTTTGTGGATACCTTGAATTTTGCCTTCTTTCAGCCTGAGGTGGATTTAGGTGCTACCATAGTTGCGACTCTGTTAGGGAAAAATCAAATCCCCTTGATTCTTAATAATTCTAAGCTTCTGGATGATAAGTTTAGGATTTGATAGGCTGATGTAAAGTTGGTTGTATCCTTTGATTTTTCTCAATAGCACGCTGGCTTCTAGAAGATACACCAAAGCTAATCCAGATCCGGACCCTCCGCTCATCTATGAAAATCCCAATTTGATTTCAAGAAATCGTCGTCAAGAAAGCTCTATATTGCCCACGCTCAAATCTCATTCATGACGGGACATTTTTGAGTATATTGAAGAGCTAGAGTTTGACGAGCAGTTTGAATTATTGTTGTTTGAAACCAAGTCCAAAAGAGCAGTTGACTCTACTTTCCACAATCCACAGTTTCTTGTAGAATTGGAGACAAAAAGGGCTAACCGGTCTATTGATAACTACATAATAGCTCAGCTTCAAACTCCCATTGCTAGCCCCTTACAAACTATGCACACTCCTCCAACACCTCCGAGGACAAATCCACCAAGAGTGATGGTTGCACGTTTCGCACCACTTGTTTTGCCTCAAATTTTAGATGAGATGCCCACTGATTACCGAAGTAAAATCCCATTCTTTGATGGCACTCCTAATGGCATTACTGCGCAGCAACATGTGGACAGAATGGTAGACTTTTATGAACTTCATGAGATAGATGCGGAAAATGTGGCGATGAGACCTTTTGTACAAACATTTGCGGGTGAAGTAAGGAAATGGTTCAGAGGCTTACCAGCTACACGTATCGCTACCTTGGCAGACCTACAAAGACAATTATTAAACTGATGGGAAGTGAAAAAGAACCCTCTTCAAATTCTGTCTGAATATGAGCAAATCAAGAGAAACGCTGGTGAGTCAGTCCAAGATTATTGCATTAGATTCAATACAGTGTATAATGAAATTCCAGATAATCTAAGGCCAGCCGTGGGACTAGCCATGTTGAAGTTCCCAGATGGTTTTGATGCTGATATGGCTTATCAATTGAGAGAAAGAGAACCAGCTACAATGGAAGACATGCAGAAGATAGCAATCAGCGTTGAAGCAAATCTGCTGACCAAGAGGGCTAGATCAAAAGCAAAAAAGAAGGTCATTGCAAAGGAAGAATCTTCCTCAGTAGATCAGCTACTTCGGAAGGTAGAGCAGATGCTTGAGAGAGTGAAGCTTGACAAACCGGAGCCACAAGTTAGAAATCCTAACTTCCGTGGCCAACAAAAACCACAGTATAGAATAAGACAGAGAGATCAGCGAGCTCAAGAGCCGTTGCACAACAACCAGTACAAACACCTTTGCAGCAAAATTTTGTGCATGGACTAGAATCAGATGAAGATGGTAATGTAATAGGCGAAGAAAATCATCTCTTTACTCCTGACGATTTGCCTACTTATCTCACTGAAGAGGAGGAGTATGCAGAGAATTCAGCTGCACACAAAGATGGAGATTTCATTCTAGAAAGCGACACCATCTTGGAGGAGAAATCAGATGAATACCAAAGAGGCTACATGAATGCTTTGTCCGCCCAACAACAGCGATATTCACTTAGAAACAGGGATGTGCCAGTCAGACCCATTCAGAAAAAGAAGGATGTTGAAGCGCCAAAGAATGATTCAGTTGGTACACAAAGGAAAGGAAAGGAGGTGGTTGAGACGGAGAGAAGCAAATCAATATCAGCAGAACCATCACATCAGCAAGTTACATCGAAAGAAAGGGAGAGGAAAGAAATCCTGGTCAAAGAGGTGGAAAGGATTCCCACTTTCAATTTAGAGAATGATATTTCCAAACTAAAAATATCCATCCGTTTGATTGAAATATTGAAGAACAACAGTTATAAAGGACAAGTATCTAAAATATTAAATTTGGACCCAATGTCCGACATGGTGAATGTCGAAGATGATCAGCCTGAAATGATTTTTGGGCCAGCATCAAATGGCGAGTCTCATGACAGTGATGTGCCACCTTTCTACATCAGTTTAAGGTTGCATGATTTTGTTTTACATAACGCCATGTTCGATTTCGAAGCCTCTCACAATCTCATGCCCAAGGAAATCATGGACAAGCTTGGTCTGGACATCACCCGGCAATATCATGATCTCTATTCGTTCGATTCCAACAGAGTAAGATGTATAGGTCTCATCAAAGACTTGGTTGTGAGTTTGGATCAGCTCCCCATGAAGAATGTTTTGATGGATATTGTGGTGGCAGACATTCCTCCAAGGTTGGCATGCTTCTATTCCAGGTCTGGGGTAGAGAAAACTAAAAAGGAAACTAAACTAGATTTATCCTTATGCAACGATTCCAGTATTTGGAAAATGAGAAAATATACGGGAACAAAAAATAAAAGTACATGATCACAAGCAAGGAGAAACCAATAAATCATCCTATTAACTATGTACATACAGATTTAGAGTCTTTTGTTTTGTATTCAGATAGTTTAAATGATATAGATAGTCATTTGGTAGAAGCAGATGATATTCTGGAAATAGCAGAAAATTTCAGAGAAGTTTTGAAGAAAGAGGAACAAGAACAGCAAAACACTGTTGGGCAATCAGCTAAAAGCAATGGACAGCAAGCAGGCAAGGCACAACAAACAGATTTCTAGCACTTGCAAGAGGAGGAAGAAGGTTTGTGGACCATGGATTTTGATGGAGCAGTAGGAAATGATGGCGCTGGAATAGGAATTTGGGTACGCAGTCCCTTTTCCGCCCCAAACAAGGTCCCTAGTAATGTACGGGTATGCTCTTACAAGTTGGCTTTTGAATGTTCAAATAATGAAGCTGAGTATGAAGCTATGATTGCTGGCCTAAAGATTCTAAGAAAGCTGAACGCTAAGAGGATTTCAGTATATGGCGACTCCGAATTGGTTATCAAGCAGGTCAGAGGCGAATATCAAGCAAAGCATCCTAAGATGCGGGCCTACCATAACGCAGTCCTAGACATTTTGAAATTATTCTCAGAATACACCTTGACATGTGTGCCTTGCATACAAAATAGCATTGTCGATGCTCTTGCTAAGGCAACGAGTAGTTTGAAAATCCCAATGAAATCTAGTAACAAATTCAAAATCCATGTCAAGCACCGTCCAACCGTTCCAGACAATCAGAGATATTGGCAAGTGTTCCAAGATGATGACGAGATTGATGATTTTCTGCAAAACAAAGGCAAGTTTAAAGAGACCTCAATTGATGAAGAAAATGATGATGAAAAAGGCAATGGTACAGATGAAATGCAGATCAATGAAATGGACATGTTGCAGCTGAAGAATAACGTTATTCCCAAAGGCTTGATACCTCTAGAAGAAATCTTCAATCAGGATGATGTAGCCCACAAGCCAACATTGCAACCAACAGAGAAGGGTGTGGAAGAGGTCAATATCGGGACATCTGCGAATCCTAAATTGGTAAAATTGTCCAAATCATTGCCACCAAAGATCAAGGACAAATATATCAGTTTGATGTCTTCATTTGCAGATGTGTTTGCTTGGGACTATTCCGACTTAAAGATGTATGACACCAATATCATTCAGCACACTATACCCATCAAGCCTAATCAAAAACCATTCAGGAAAACGTTGAGAAGGCTAAATCCAAAGTTGCTGCCATCTATTGAAAAGGAGATAAACAGGTTGTACAAATCAGGGATCATTGTGCCAATCAAATTTTTAGATTGGATCTCCAACTTGGTACCCGTAAGGAAAAAGACAGGGGAGATTCGCTTATGTATCGATTTCAGAAATCTTAACAAAGTCTCATTGAAGGACAACTATCCACTGCCCAAAATGGACCATATACTTCAGCGAGTAGTGGGAGCATCTCACATGTCACTGCTTGATGGTTATTCCGGATATAACCAAGTTTTTGTCCATGAGATGACCGAAACAAGACAACATTCACCACTCCATGGGGGACTTTTCATTATGCGAAAATGCCTTTTGGTTTGAAGAATGTGGGTGCCACATTTCAGCGTGTTATGGACTTGGCTTTTGCAAACGAGAAGGATGTCTTTTTGGTGGTGTATTTGGACGATTTGACGGTGTTTTCTAAATCTGATGAAGAGCACATGTACCATCTTAAAAATGTCTTCCTAAAGTGAAGAAAATATGGCTTGTCGCTGAATCCAAAGAAGAGCTTGTTCGCCATGGAAGAAGGAAAACTACTCAGACACATTATCTCCAAGGATGGCATCCGTATTGACCTGGCACATGTGCAAGCAATTCAACAAATAGATCTGCCTCAGAATAAAAAGGAGATACAATCATTCAATGGCAAGATGAACTTCCTCCACTGCTTTGTACCCAATCTCGCGGAGCATCTAAGAGAAATGACAAACATGCTTAAGAAGGACAACCAAATGAAATGGACAAAAGAGGCGATAAAATCTTTCAATTTGGTCAAATTGGCTCTTTCCTTAGCACCAGTTCTAGTAAGCCCGGACTATACTCAGGATTTCATATTATTTTCATTTGCTTCAGAGCATACTATGGCAGCTGTATTATTGCAGAAGAGAGATGATCATGAAAGACCCATTACATTTTTCAGCAGAGCTATAAGAGACGCAGCTTTAAAGTATAACATCATTGAAAAGCAAGCTCTTGCACTTGTGAAGGCATTGAAAGACTTTCGAGTGTATATTCTACATTCTCACATTCTGGCCTATGTTCCTAACGCTGTTGTAAAGGATGTTTTAGTGTAGGCCGATCTGGAAGGAAGAAGAGGCAAGTGGATTGCAGCCTTGCTAGAATATGACATAGAAATAAAGCCCACAAAACTGGTGAAAGGACAAGGATTGGCGAATTTGATGGCTGAATCAAACTTGCATGCTTTGGACATAAATTTGATCGCTACTTTGTTCGTTGAGAATGATGAAGAACCGCCAATTCAGATATCTAAAATGTTTTCTCTTTCTCCATGGTATTCTGATATCATATATGTGCTCAAAAATTTGTCACCTCCGCCCGACATGACTAGAAACAAAGCGAGAACACTTAATTTAAAGGCTGCCAAGTTTTGCATTCTTAATTCAGCGCTGTATTGGAAAGATACCGGTGGAGTTTTGTTAAATTTTTTGGTGGAAAAGGAAGCAAAGCAAGTCATGGAGGACTGCCACCAAGGAGATTGTGGAGGTCACCTCTTTTGGAAGTCAACAGCGAACAAAATTTTGAGAGCAGGGTACTATTAGCCGACATTGTTTTCTGATGTACACAAGATGGTTAAGCATTGTCATAAGTGTCAAATTTTCGAAGGGAAGCGAAAGTTACAGCCTCTACCACTCAAGCCCATAGAGGTGAGCGCCCCTTTTTAGCAATGGGGGTTGGATTTCTTTGGTGAAATTCATCCCACTTCTTCCGGACAGCATAAATGGATCCTCACAGCCACAGATTACTTCACAAAATGGATTGAGGCGATTCCCACCAGACAAGCTACAGATGCAGTGATCATTTCATTCCTCGAAAATAACATCTTGTCTCGCTTTGGTTGTCTGAACAAGCTAATCACCAATAACGCAACAGCCTTCAAATCAAAGCGAATGGTATAATTTTGTCATAAATATCACATTATTTTGGGTCATTCAACTCCCTATCATCCGCAAGGCAATGGATTGGCGGAATCCTCAAATAAATCATTGGTCAACATAATCAAGAAGCTGCTGGAAATGAACAAGAAGAGCTGGCATAAAAGGTTGGTAAATGCGCTTTGGGCAGATCGGGCCAGCCAGAAGAAGTCCATAGGTACGTCACCGTTTGAGCTAGTTTGTGGAGTTGATACAGTATTTCCTTCATCTCTTGCTGCCCCGATTGTCAAACTTCTTCAGGAGGCCGGCAGTGAAGAAGATCCCATGCAAAGGAGGCTGAATCAAATGGTCCACTTGCAGCAGATCAGAGAAGAAGTTTTCAAGAACACATCCAAATTGCAGGAGAAAATCAAGAAAAATTATGATAGAAAGGCAAAAGTGGATAAATTTCAGGTGGATGATGTAGTGCTAAAGTGGGATACAAGAAATGACGAGAAAGGCAAGCACGGTAAGTTCGAGAACCTTTGGAAGGTCCTTTCAAGATCGCAGCATATTGGGGGCAGAATGCTTTTCTTCTTAAGGAAATAAACAGAGAGGATTGTCCAGGAGGGCCGATCAATGGTCGGCTTCTCAAGCGGTACCACTTCTAAGTTATCAAACGCTGCTTCCACTGTCATTGTAAATACCATTTTATTTTAGTTTCGTTAGAGTTATTCAAATTAGTCTTTAAGTCATTTTAATGTCAAGTTTGAGTCAGTTTTTTTTTGTCGTTTCAGCTTCATAAATGAGTCAAAGTCCGGTATTATTTATCAAAATGATGACTCCATAGCCCAATGGATGAAGGCACTGTCTAGCTCCTCCAGAGATCTACTGTTCTTGGCACCTCCAAGGAGTTACCACCCCCCATTGGAGCCAATGTTAGAGTCGGTCTGGTCAGTCCTCCGTCAGAGATCAAAACTCTTTAGGCATTTCATGATTAGGTGTCCTGCTCCATTTTGTCAGTTGCATTTTGTTAGGGGCATGCCATAATCTGACGGAGAAGGTCATCATAGTCATTTCCCCCCTCATGTCTGGCTCCTGCTGGCTCAGGTCTTTTGTCAATCATCATCAAAGTCCATGACAGTCAAGGTCTGGTCCTTTAAAGGACAAAGGTCATTTTGAGGTCTAGGTCTAGGAATTCATCAATTTGGTACTTGAACATGTCCAGTAGAGCCATGCAGACCAGAGTGAGGCCCTTACACAGTTATGGTTTAGAAAGCTTCATCGTCATGTGGATAGACTCTGACTCTTCTTCAAAACTCTGTTTTGAAGAAAAGTCAAACAGTGTCATTTATGGAAAAAATTTCAAAAAAAGTCGTCAAGTGATTTTTTCAAAGGTAGTCATGGTTTCCATGGCCACATGTCCTGTCTTGCAACCCCCGCAAAGAGTGCCGAAAATTGCATCATTCGAGCTAAAATTTCAAAGGGAAAGTGAAAATCAGTGTGTTTTAAAGTCAGTGAAAAAGTGCAAAACTCAAACATTAGAAAAATGGGTTTTTGAGAGGAAAAAATTAAACCCATCTCTTCCAAGGCTATATATACAAATTTTGGTCATAAACAAATGCATTGTGCCATTACAAGTCTTGAAGAAATGTTGAGAAGGTGTGAGTGTGAATTGGTGGGTGATTGACTGAGTTGGAGGCGACCTTGGAGAGCACGACGCATATAACCAGAAGCACGGCGCACACGTAGCCTACCCACAGTGTAAGTTTATTGAGGGTGCGGCGCATACCCAGAGCGCAGCGCACTGGGCTTTACGTGCAGCACATATAGTTCGAGGAGAAAACGAGGAGCTGGAAGCGGTTTGGTATTGGAGACAAGGGCGCGGCGCACACAGGCAAGGGCGCGGCG
Organism: Pinus taeda; assembly: GCA_000404065.3. NCBI lineage: Eukaryota > Viridiplantae > Streptophyta > Pinopsida > Pinales > Pinaceae > Pinus > Pinus taeda. The sequence continues at coordinate 12,740 of APFE030752817.1, forward strand.
CACACAACACCCACCCACCGTTCAAGCCCATAACAAGCATGAGGCACACCCGGAGCGTAGCACACACAGACACGGGCGCGACGCACAGAGATAAAGCACCCAGAACATGCCAAAACTCCCTCAAATTTTTTGTGATGCCCCTCTAATTGCAAGGTAGGTTCTCAAACTCATTTGTGCATCAAATTCGATAAAAATATGGTGGATTATTTCCGGTGATCAATGCAAAAACATTCCATAAAGCAAAAACAAGAAGACACCAAAGAAAAACCATTTTGCTAGGGTTGTGTAATAGTGTTGTTGCTGCCAAGGTTATTTTTGCTACCGTACCCCTGTCCCTTATTCCCCTATGTCATTTTTTCCCCATTATCACTACCCTAACACTACCAAAATCATAGTCCCTTCCCCCTCCTTCTATTGCTCAATAGAAACCCTAAACCCTACCCCATCACAATGCCCCAAACTCTTCCCACGCCCCTAACAAAGTTCTCCCTATAAACCCTATCCCCATTTCATCACTCCCTTCCTAACATTCCCTGTTTCATTTGTTCCCCTTGGTAACAGATACTACAAAGGCACCCAGCCTCACACCATCATCAAAGGGGTAGCCTAATCACAGTCCACATTGCAGTCATGTCATCACAGCATTCGTCTGAGTATGAGAGGGAGACACAGAGTGACTCATCATCAGAAGAGCAGGCTCCCAGGAGACACCACAAAAGTGGCAAACATGTCAGGGATGAACCCACTACCCTCATCGAGTTACAAGCATGCCCTCTTGCCATGTCATGCTTGCAACACCTATCATGTTTCGAATTTTGTCAAAGGGTGACAAATGTCAGAGTTCATCATGAGTTGGCCCATTTATTTGTGCTTCATCTACATGGAGGTCAGTCTACCTTAGCCGGGGTCACTTTCACATTGACACCCGAAGCTATATCAGTAGCAATAGGTATACCAAATGTTGGGGAGAAGTGGCATAAAAAGAAGAAGGTGGAAAGGCAACACTATGAGCCTTACATCAAAACCAGATTCTTGAATGAGCTCACAAGAGTATTCCCCTTCAGATACTTGAAGAATGAGTATGCTTCGCTCATGAGATTGATCATGAAATAATTTAGCTGTGAGGGGAGGTTCTCTCGACTGTATGCCTATCACATCCGCTTGCTCATGCACTTTACTAGGGTGAGGATGATGAACCTCCCGTTTTTCATAAGCAGGAATATAGAGAGGATGCACACCTTCATGCTGCATAACACCCCTCAGCAGCAACTTAACAGTGTGTATCACTTCGCTCTTATCCGGATTTTGGTAGATCATCAGTTGGGATTGCAGGGCATTGCTTGGGAGGACTTCATCTCCCATGACTTTTTTAGCACACCATAGGTACTATCAGAGCCCGATCAAGAGTTGGGTTGTCCTTCTTATCAGCATGAGCACCATGAGACCACGATCATGCCATTTTTGGTGACATATCAGAAAGGTAGTAGGAACTTATTTGCAACAGCAAAGCGAGTGTTATCTCCACCCAGGGTGGAAGGGGCCTCGCTTCCGGCATCAACTACACAAGTATTGGACAAGGGAAAGAAGCCCATGCATGATGAGGGACCATCAGGTGTACAGGAGACCAATGTCATCCTCATTCAGGATGAATAGACAGAGGCAGAAAATGCCAAACTTAGGATGACCATTCGGGAGCAAGACTCAGAAATACACGACTTGATACTCAATATGGAGAGAGCTAGATGGGTCATCAAGTATCTGGAGCAGAGAAAAAAATAGCTTTAGGACCAACAGACGATCATGGAGCTACAAAGCATCCATGAAAATCAACAAGCTGCCCAGCAGAGGAGGATCGAGCTCACTACCTTGGAGCAAGAGATCAACAACGACCGTGAGTCTTAGTTAGATCGGGTCAATCTACACTTGGAGAAGCTATTGGAGAAGGAAAACACAGACAAGACCATATTGAGGAGGATGGATTTTCATTATAGGGCATGGTACTTGAGCGCAAAGGCCCGAATAAGGAGCTTGAAGGCTAAATTGAGCAAAGAAACAAAAGAGGAAAAAGAGGCAAAAGAGTAAGATCGACTTCAAATCTTGGTTGAAGCTTCCTTGGCACAACATAGTACTTCATAGATGACTTCCAGCCCAAATTTCAAGGAATTTGGGGAAATTTTAGTCACATGAAAAATTTTTGGCACAAACACAGGTTTCTTCTCTATACGTGTAGCGCCACTGTCGCGACGCGTAAGATTGGGAGCTCAAAATGATAAATGGTTTGCATTTTTGGATTCAGCATGCAAAATCATGACTACTAGCACATGGAGCAAGAAATTTAGAGTAGATCATGGCCACCAAAAGGGAAAAAAACACTCAAAAATGGCCTCACTGCCCGTATTTTGACACACAGGAAGCAGTCTTGGGAGAATGAAGATTTGGAGGGGCAAATGAGCTCCAAATTCCAAAATTCCACTTGGTTTGGAAAGTAGACAGGACAGGCCTTCCAATGAGAACATTTTAGACTCCAGAAAGTGCCTCAACACTGGCCTCAAAGTGGCACAACACATACATAAAAGGGCGTGGCACATATAGGAAAAAAGGCACAGAATGCCTCTGTTTTGCGAAATTTCGCTTCCCGACTTTTTGTAAGTGGGCCCACTTATATGAACTTCAGTTTTTCAGCACTTAAGGTGGTTTTATAATTATTTTCACTCCAGATGGTCAGTTATCCAAGCGGAAAAGGAAGGCAAAGGGCCACCCAAGCCATTTTTCATGTTGGTGGCGTTGCACCTATAGCTGTTGTTTGGATCTCCACCTTCATTTTGTAATGATTCGAGTAACTCCTCAACGCTTATGTGTTCTATCTCTTCATGGAAAATTCTATATATTGTATGCAAACCATTTGCAAAGGGTTGGTTGGCTTGTAACTTATGGGAGACTGTGGGAAAGAAACTATGTTGCTGCATTGTATATTTTTTACAGAGGATTAATAAAAGGCAGTGGCTCTGTTTCATGAGATTCATGTGGTTGTGAGTGTAGAAAATGTGTCTCTTATGTTTCATATGTATCTTGTTATGTTTCATAGTTCATTTCATATTCATTTCCAGTGAAATTTTCTAAGTTAGCTAAGGTAGAATTCAATTTTATTGCTCTGCCTGTGGGAAAATTTCATGTTTAGTGTTCATTCTTCTGTTGAAAAGGATTCATGTTGTCCATGCTCTCTTCACCCTCTTAATCAATCTCTCCATTCCGCACTGTCTTAAAACTAAATTTATAGGCTTTCTGCCTACCTTGCCTCACAAAATAATCCATGCCTTTGTATTAAGTTCTCTGTTCATTGAGGTCCATTGGTCCCATACCATCCCAGAAACACAGTCATTCAAAAAAATCACTTCTTGTTTCCATATTCACTTACTAGCCTAAGATAAATAGTTCACTGTAAGTCATCTTAGGCCATTTCATTTATCAATTCACTGAGCGTGACTCGGAGAGAGCCCTCTCGTGTTCTAGTAGGGCTAGCTACCAGACTGAGCATGGTTTGTGGTTAACCTGAATTTTTCCTTCTTTCAGCCTAAGGTGGATTTAGGTGCTAACATAATGGCAACTCTGCTGGGGAGCAAATCAAATCCCCTTGCTTCTTAATAATTCTAAGCTTCTGGATGATAAGTTTAGGATTTGATAGGCTGAGTAAAGTAGGTTGTGTTCATTGATTTTTCTCAATAGCACGCTGGCTTCTCGAAGATACACCAGAGGTAATCCAGATCCCGACCCTCCGCTTATCTATGAAAATCCCAATTTGATTTCAAGAATTCATCGTCAAGAAAGCGCTATATTGCCCTTGCTCAAATCCCATTCATGCCTGAAAATTTTTGAGTATATTGAAGAGCTAGAGTTTGACGAGTAGTTTGAATTATCGTTGTTTGAAACCGAGTCCGAAAGAGCGGTAGAATCTACTGTCCATAATCCATAGTTTCTTGTAGACTTGGATACGGAAAGGGCTAACCGGTCTATTGATAACTATATAATAGCTCAGCTTCAAAATCCAATTGCTAGCCCCTTAAAAACTGTGCACACTCCTCCAACACCTCCGAGGACAAATCCACCAAGAGTGATGGCTGCCCATTTCGCACCTCTTGTTTTGCCTCAAATTTTAGATGATATGCCCGCTGATTACCAAAGAAAAATCCCATTTTTGATGGCACCCCTAATGGCATTACTGCGCAGCAACATGTGGATAGAATGGTAGACTTCTATGAACTTCATGAGATAGATGCGGAGAACGTGGCGATGAGACTTTTTGTACAAACATTTGTAGGTGAAGTAAGGAAATAGTTCAGAGGTTTACCGGCTACACGTATCGCTACCTTGGCAGACCTACAAAGACAATGCTTAAACCACTAGGAAGTGAAAAATAATCCTCTTCAAATTCTGTCTGAATATGAGCAAATCAAGAGAAACGCTGGTGAGTCGGTCCAAGATTATTGCATTAGATTCAATACAGTGTATAATGAAATTCCAGATAATCTAAGGCCACCCGTGGGACTAGCCATGTTGAAGTTCCCTGATGGTTTTGATGTTGATATGGCTTATCAATTGAGAGAAAGAGAACCGACCACAATGGAAGACATGCAGAAGGTAGGATTCAGCGTTGAAGCAAATCTGCTGACCAAGGGAGCTAGAGCAAAGGCAGAAAAGAAGATCACTGCAAAGGAAGAATCTTCCTTGGTAGATCAGCTACTTCAAAAGGTAGAGCAGATGCTCAAAAGAGTGAAACTTTACAAACCGGAGCCACAAGATAGAAATCCTAACTTCCATGGCCAACAACAACCACAGTAAAGAATAAGACAGAGAGATCAGCGAGCTCAAGAGCCGATTGCACAAAAACCAGTACAAACGCCTTTACAGCAAAATTTTGTGCACGGACCAGAATCAGATGAAGATGGGAATGTAATAGGCGAAGAAAATCATCTCTTTACTCCAGACGATTTGCCTACTTATCTCACTAAAGAGGAGGAGTATGCAGAGAATTCAGCTGCACACAAATATGGAGATTTCATTCTAGAAAGTGACACCGTCTTGGAGGAGCAATCAGATGAATATCAAAGAGGCTACATGAATGCTTTGTCCGCCCAACAGTAGCGATATTCACTTAGAAACAGGGATGTGCCAGTCAGACCCATTTAGAAAAAGAAGGATGTTGAAGCACCAAAGAATGATTCAGCTGGTACACAAAGGAAAGGAAAGGAGGTGGTTGAAACGGAGAGCAGTAAATCAACATCAGCAGAACCACCACATCAGAAAGTTACATTGAAAGAAAGGGAGAGGAATGAAATCCCAGTCAAGGAGGTAGAAAGGATTCCCGCTTTCAATTTAGAGAATGAGATTTCCAAGATAATAATATCCATCCCTTTGACTAAAATATTGAAGAACAACAGTTATAAAGGACAAGTATCTAAAATGTTAAATTTGGACCCAATGTCTGAGATGGTGAATGTCGAAGATGATCAACCTGAAATTATTTTTGGGCCAGCATCAAATGGTGAGTCTCATGACTGCGATGTGCCACCTTTTTACATCAGTTTAAGGTTGCATTATTTTGTGTTACATAACGCCATGTTTGATTCTGGAGCCTCTCACAATCTCATGCCCAAGGAAATCATGGACAAGCTTGGTCTGGACATCACCCAACAATATCATCATCTCTGTTATGGAACCAGCTCAAGAAAAGATAGAAAAGATAGATCAACGCCTTAGAATTCAGCCTCTTCGAGGGGGCAACCTCCTTTACATTACATAAATGAACATTCTTGATGATTCAAATGACAAACCCTCCTTTCTATATATAGGAGTCTAAGGAGTCACAATATAACCCAGCCGACCTAGCAATAATAATATAAAGCCACAAAAATAACAATAGAAGGGATTCTATGGGGCACAGTAATAACAATATGGGGGCAATAGGGGCACAACAATATTAATAAGGGGTACAACTACCATAGTAATGGGGTAATCACTAGTATTATAGGGACCAACATGCCCCTCTCCTTCAAAAAAGTGTTGTCCTCAATGCTTGAGTAGTTCTGGATACTTCTGTATAAAATTCTCATCTTCCCATGTGGAATCTTCAACAGATAAGTTTCTTCCACTTGAATAAGATACTCTGAAATTGATCGATTTCGTAGCTGTCGAGTTCTTGTTTCTGTGACTGCTTCTGATTCCAATATAATTTTTCCTTCCTCATCAAGTTCTGGCAATATTGTTTTAACTGGTAGCTTATCGCCTATAACCTTCTTTAAACATGAAACATGGAAAACTGGTGCAATCGAGAAGCTGCAGGAAGCTCTAATTTGTATGCCATAGTACCAATCTTTTGCAACACCTTGTACGGACCATAATACTTTGGTGATAATTTATTATCCTTCTTAGCTTGCTTGAGGGACATTTGCTTATATGGTTGTAGCCGTAGGAATACCCCATCACTTACATCAAAACTTCTTTCACTGCGATGTTGATTTGCCTATTGTTTCATTCTATTCTGTGCCAACATGAGGTTATCCTTTAAGAGTTGGAGGACTTGTTGTTGATGTTCAATGTGATGTTCCACTATTACTTGAACCTTAGAATTTTCTCTTAAATATGATGTGATGGATGGTGGTTGATACCCATAAAGTGCCATAATTTATTGTTGTATGGAAGGAAGTGTTATACCACCATTCAACTAGAGGCAACCATTTGACCCATTGTCTCTGTTTATCAGATACAAAGCAACAAAGATATCCTTCCAAAAATTCGTTTACTATCTAAGTTTTCCCATCAGATTGAGGATGATAAGATGAGCTATGAGCTAACTGAGTACCAAGACAAGAAAATAATTTTGTCCAAAAATTTCCAGTGAAAATGGATCTCTGTCACTTACAATAATCTTTGGATTTCCATGTAGCTTTTGAATTGTTTCCATAAATGTCGTAGAAACTGTACTAGCTTTAAATGGATATGTGAATAATGACAAAGTGGTGCATACTTGTATTAAAGTCTGTCAACTAACACCATGATGACACTCTTTCTAAGGACTTGGGTAAACCTGTGATAAAATCCATTGAAACCTCCTCCCAACATTGGCTTGGAATGGATAAAGGTTGTAATAGACCTGGTGTCTTAATTGTTTCAACTTTATTTTGTTGGCAACCAAACATTCCGCCACAAACTTTTGAATATCTGATTTAAGGCCATCCCAAAAAAAAACTTTCTTAACCCTGTGGTAAGTTTTTAAAAATCCTGAGTGCCCTCCTAAGGGAGAAGTGTGCAATTCCATAAGAATCTTTTGTTTTAGCTGGGAATTTAACAGAGGTATAAGCGATCTTTGTACCATAACGAATCATTTTTCCAGCTAAATGTATTAGACGTACTGGAATCTTGTTGTAACTTTCGAATAAGTGCCCACACTTCTTCGTCATTCTTCCATTCCTCCCTTGCTTCATTTATCCAATCTGGTTGGATAATAGAAATGGCGCACAATAATGCTTTCATATCCTCATCCTTTCTTGAGAGTGCATCTGCCACCACATTTTGCTTCCCTTTTTTGTAGATGATTTCAAAGTCATAACCCAACATCTTTGTGACCCACTTTTTTTGCTCTTCAGAGGATAATCGTTGTTCTAAAAAATATTTAAGGCTATCATGATCCATTTTTACCTTGAAGTTTCTTCCCATTAGGTAGGGTCGCCATTTCTTAAGTGCATGTAGTATTACCAACATTTCCTTCTCATAAATAGCTTTGTGTAAAAACTTTCCCTTGATTGGACGACTTTCGAAAGCAATGGG
>APFE030752820.1:0-19027 GCA_000404065.3 Pinus taeda
TGAGAGACATAGAGAAAGAGCAAGCTCGTGACAGGAGCCCCTGCTAGAAATTGGTATCAGAGCCAGTAACGTTTGGTTCTAAAAGTTGGTACTCAGATCTATATTATTTTAAGTAAGAATGGAGTCATTCAGAAAATCTGTTTCATTTCGAGAGCTTGAAGAAGATGATTCTCATCCAGAAGAAAACCCTCTTAAAGAAATGTTTGAAAATAGTTCAAGTAGGACCTTAAACTCTGCTGAACTTACTTATGAGGAATTTCAGCCTTCTGCAAGATGGGCTTTACCAGATATAACACCCTCTGAAGTCTATAGTGACTTAGCTCCTTTCCATTTAATTGTTGCGTCTAGAATTAGCATTAAAGAGTTTGTTAGTCAAGTCCAAGAGAACTCTGAGAGTATTCAGACAATACCACTGCTAAATCCTCAAGCCTTACAAGCAGAAGCCAAAAGGTTAAAGACAAATTATCTACACCTTGGTTGTATTCGGGTTGGTATCAATCCTTTAGTCCACAAAGGATTAAAAACATTTTTGCTTGCTACTGTTAGAGATTTAACGCACAACAGATATACAGATTCTATAATCGGTGGGATTGTAGCCCCTTTGTCTGATGGCCCTGTATATTTTGATTGCTTCCCAAACTTTTCCATATATGTGTTTGATGAAACCATTAAAGATATCTTACAGCTGCAAATCCATACTACGGGTTTTGATATGAAGAGAAAGAGGAATAATATAGCCATCTAGACCAAAGCCTGTTTCAGACATACCAACACTTTATGGCCAGCAATCCGTCATACTCCCAGTCGAGATTCCAAATCAAGTGTGGTAGTCAAAACCGACCCAAAGAATCAAAAGATTGAACATCTATTGATAAAATGGGAAAATCTGCAATTCCCAGAACATTGGGTTGTAAATCACTCCAGGCCACAAATTCCCCGAAATATCACATCTGCCAACATAACTGAAAATGCTTCCAATGCAGTTATATCTTTTCCCCGCAGGTCAACTATTGATCGAAAAGGAATAGACGCTGCTTGTAAAGCATCCAAATACTACAGTGATCCTTCCATTATCGATACCGCCTGTTCATCATCATTTTCTTCTTGTAAACATCCACAGCTTTATGAATTAGCTCAACTTGTTAATTTCTCTTCTTTAGAAGTAAAATGTCCAGATTGTACAAATATCGTAAATCTGCTTAACCTAGCCGAACAGAATTTTCATCTGCACCATAATCCTCGCACTGGTGTTGCTCCTCCATCCACTTCCATTAGCTCATGCCCGAATCCTAAATGTTCTGATATTCCTTTCCCACATGATCCTGAGCCCGATTCAGATCATGTTCTTATGATCCATACAATAGAAGAAGAAGACCCTAGGCTTACTCAGATGATTTGTTTAATGAGACCAGCAAAGCCAAGGTATGGGTTGGGGAAACTAGAACAATCAGAACTGATTCCAGAATGCAGATTCAAACAGATTCCTTCTGACTGTAAAAAGCTTGCAGTCATGGAAATGCACAAATTTTTTGCACTTATGGATGGATGCTTAAAATCACAAATCAGTTCTAAGTGGATGAAAGAAATGTTGAATTGGGATTTGTATACAAATCCTCAAGCAGAGGAATTTGACCAAGGATATACCCCAGATCAGAAAAGAAAGATGGCAACAGACTGGAAACATTATATGGAAATAAATAATGTTTGGTTATCTTTCTACTCATGGAAAGATAAAATTGCTCCTATAAATGTTCTAACTGGTGCTACTTCTAGCAGTATGACTGATAAGCATGGATGGTCTGCAATTGATGGATCCACAGTTGAAACCCCTACCACTTTTCCCCCATACAAAGGAATCATCTTGGGAGAAAAAACAAATGCAGCCAAAGCCATCCCCCTGGTCCAAAAATATGATAATGCCTTAGGAATTGATGGTAGAATCCAAAAGGCTAGTGAACAGTTAAATTGGACCAATACTGCTCTAAAGGGTCTAGAAATGAATGTGGCTAAAGCAGAAGATGTAAAGAAACAAGTAGATATTGTACAGTCTTCACTTAATAATGTAAGTTCTTGTTTGAATAGTTTACAGTTCGATTCCAGTATGACTCGTTCTTACACCAAGGAATCACTGAATAAGATTGAAGAAATAGGAGAAGACTTAGTCGGACATATTGATGTAACTAAGACACTCCTTACTGGCTTAAATGAAAAATTTGAAAGGATGCAGGTCACAAAAGTTGAGAAGCCAGTTCCAAATTCTTTCTTGGTGAAACGAAATATAAAGATTGAGAATCCAATAAGAAATGTACAAAAGTTCCCTCTGTTGTTCCCCAAAGAGACCACCTCAAAGAATGATGAGTCTGAACACATCAGTATTGCTTCCTTATTCAGGGAACCAGAAACCGAAGAACAAAAGTCTCAGGAAACACAAATCCTCCCAATCTATGAGCCTCTTGAACATAGATTTTCCAGATATTCTGCTCCTGACATTGAAGGGAAGGGAAAATTGCCTGAAGCTCATACTTTCTTCCCTGATTCCCACAGAGAATGGAATATAGACAACATGAGCATTGGCCAAATTCGCCAGATGATTGATTTAATGTATACTGAATACAAACTCATGTGTCTTAGAGGAAAATCAGAGGTAGATGCTTGCAGAACCATTATCCAATGTTTTACAGGTACTCTTCTTAGATGGTGGGAAACTGAATCTTCTCCTAAACTTATTGAAACCATGGAAGCAGAAGTTCTCAAGGATGAAAAAGGAGATGTTATTCATAATCCTGATGGTACTGTAATAAGCAATATGATTGGTGCTCTAACATCAATGATCTTAGAACATTGGTGTGGATGTGAAACAGAAATTGCCAACAAACATGAGGTCATTTTGATGAACCTCAAATGTCATAAGATGTCTCAATTTGATGACTTCCATAGAGATTGGATGCAGCGAATCTATGAGGTGAAAGATTCCAAAAACCTGCTCTGGAAGCAGGTATATCTAGCTGCTCTACCCTCTAAATTTGTTGACTATATTAGATTGCAAGAAATTTTCCAGTTGCCTTTTGAGTCTTACACATGGGGAGAAATTTATTCTCTTATTACAAAGACACTGGTAAGCCTTTGTACCAGCTCGAAGGTAAACAAGTCTTTGGAAAAATTGTCCAGACTACCAGATAGGAAGTCCATTTGCAGCAAATATGGACTGACAATAGATGACCCATTGGTCAAAAAGAGAAAGTCTAGGAAAAGGGCCAAAAGAGAATTCAAAGAGACTTTCTACAAAAATAGAAAGAATTATCCGAAAAATAGAAGGAAGTATTCTACAAGGGATAAAAGCCATAAACAGAAGGGCCACTACAAATATATCCCAAAAACCCATTATTATACTCCTTCTGACATCCATCTGCATACATCCAAGCAAGAAAAATGGAATAAAATTACTTGCTGGTTGTGTGGCCAGACTGGGCATACAGCTTCAAGATGTCCCCAAGGGGAAGAATCAAAGCTTAATAAGGGAAAAAAGGCAGCTGTTTATGCTCAAAAGACTAAACAGATGAAGAAAGAGCATTCAGGCCCAAGCTTTTGCCTGAGATGTAAATCAAAGACCCATAATACAGAAAGATGCCCAAATCTTATTATCAAAGATTCAGCACAGCAGCACCAACTAGAAGAATCGTCTCTTGATTCTTTTAGCACTTCAGAAGAAGAATTTCAAGTTAATATGGGCCAGTATACTGATTCTGAATCATCTGAATGTTCTTGCTCTAATTCAGAAGAATGTGCATGTCATATATTTTATGAAGATGACTCTGAATTTTTGTACAGTTCCAGCGAAGAAGAAGAAAGAACAAAGCCTCCTAAAGAAAAGGTCCTAATGGCATCTGCTGAAGAAGAGGCAGAAATGAAGATTTTATCACATATTAGGACAATGGAAGATGGAGCCATGAAGAACCGCCTGATAGAAGCATTCACAGACCAACTTAAATCAAAAGCTTCAAAAGAATCAGGTAAGAAGCCTTTGTTTATTGATGCATCCTATGAAAGGAATACTAAATCCTTCCAAATGCATCACCAAAAACCTGGGAAAGTAAGATCCCTGACTTTGGGAGAAGTAAGTGGTGAAATTCACCAACTCAAAGCAGAGATTTCTGCAATCAGAGCTCAAATTGCAGAAATTAAGGAAGGCAAAGAGATTAAAGAAGAATCCTGGAACACAACAGCCCATAGTCAAGAAATCCAAGTTGCTGAAGGAAGGTCAGACCCAAATTTTGGCTTTCAAGATATGAGATTGTTTACCATCACATACCAGCAACATCATGTCAAGGTAAAAATTTGTATCCAAGGCCAGATATTTTTCATGACTGCATTATTAGATTCTGGTGCAGATATTAATATTCTTAACATCAGAAATGTTCCAACAAAATATTGGGTCTCTGCTGAAAGAGAAGTTGTAGGTCTAGGAAATAAGAAACTTAAATATGAAATTCCTAGAGCTTCACTATGTTTTGATACCCACTGTGTATACATGAAATTCGCCATAGCAGACATCCCTGTTGATTGTATATTAGGGAATGTCTTTTTAGCTGCAGTTGAACCTCATGGCTCAGCAAGGATGGAAGGAAGTAGGGCTAGTTATTTTATTTCTGTACCCACATCTAAAGGTAGAAGAAAAAGAATTGAGCTTCCTTATGTTTCAACTCCAAGAGTTTCTACAATGGTCCAAGCCATGCAGAAATTAGACAAAGCAGAATCTTTGCTATCAGATCTTAAAGATCTAAAAAGCACATTGAGAGTAGAAGAAGAACTGAAACTACCCCAAATCAAAAGAAGAATTCAAGAACTGAAAGGAAAACTGGAAGAAAAATGTTGTTCAGAAGAGCCAAATGCTTTTTGGCACAGAAAGCAACATACCATTAAGTTGCCCTATAAAGAAGGATACAAAGGAAAGCCCTGTAAAAGCAGAACAATCCCCATGAGCCAAGAATACAGAGAACTATGCCAAAAAGAAATTCAGCAATTGCTCAACAGAGGACTGATCAGAGAATCCACTAGCCCCTGGAATTGCTATGGATTCTATGTAAACAAGAGCGCTGAACAAATTAGAGGTATCCCTAGACTTGTGATAAATTACAAGCCTCTAAATTCAGTTTTGGCCGATGATACTTATCCCATTCCACATAAAGGAGATTTGATCAGGAGAATTGCAGGGGCCAAAGTATTTTCAAAATTTGATTTAAAAGCAGGATTTTGGCAAGTTGCCATTAATGAGGAAGATAAGTTCAAAACTGCTTTTAGTATTCCTGCAGGGCACTATGAATGGAATGTCATGCCATTTGGTCTTAAAAATGCTCCTTCAAAGTTTCAAAAGGTCATGGATGATATTTTTAAGCCATATTTTGATTGGCTACTTGTATATATTGATGATGTCTTAATTTTTCTAAAAATATTGATGATCACTTCAAACATGTAAATATTTTCATGAAGTTAGTCTAGAGAAATGGGCTTGTGCTTAGCAAAAAGAAAATAGAAGTATTTCAGACTTCTATAAAGTTCTTAGGTCACCAGATTTCTAATGGACAAATCTCTCTGCAACAACATGCCATCGACTTTGCAGACAAATTTTTAGACGTCTTAAGAGACAAGACACAACTGCAAAGGTTCCTTGGCTGCCTAAATTATGTAAGCAGTTTTTATCAGGACTGTGCCAGTGACAGGAAAGTGCTCAATAAAAGGCTTGGCAAAAACCCCCCCCCAATGGCCAGATGCCCATACCAGAGCAGTGCAAGAAATCAAAGTAAAGGTAAAATCTTTGCCTATACTATATATAGCAGATGACGAAGCATTCAAGATAGTTGAATCTGACGCCAGTGATATAGATTGGGGAGGGATTCTGAAACAAAAAGTTGATAAAGAAGAACAAGTGGTACAATTTTCTTCAGGGGTATGGAACCCAGCAGAACATAATTATTCTGTTATTGAAAGAGAAGTGAAAGCTGCATGGAATTGCATCAGCAAGTTTGCAGTATATCTAATAAACAAGCCTTTTCTTCTCAGAACAGATGCGTCAGCAATGAAAAAGGTTTTATCCAAGGACATCAAGAAACCAGAAGAAGCAAAGTTCGCCAGATGGTAGGCACTTTTTGCAAATTTTGATTTTTCCATTGAGCACATCAAAAGAAAGGACAATTGTCTTCCTGACTTTCTCAGCAGAGAATACCTTGAACAAAACGCAGCACATATCATGATGATTATTACTGAGTGGGACCAGTACCAAAAACGTGAGGTCCTGAGAACCATCCCAGATAATCAAGACTGGGATACATACAGAGACAACTGGAGACCCACATGGCAATTAAGGAACACAAAAGTCCTTCATGCCAACTTACAGCCTCACACTGATCTCCAGCACTATGTACCTGAAAGAAAAGTGTACCCAAAGGGTAGAAAATGGATCCATGATATGATGTATGATAAAGCAAAAGCATATGCTAGAACCGCAAGGCAGTCCTTGGAAACAAATTTTCATGACATTGGATGTATCGGACACCATGGAGGCAGTGACACAGGAATCTATGAAACCTATTATTGCATTTACCGAACCAGAGATTTGTGGATCAACCACCCTCAAGTCCAACCATGTGCTAAATGGCCTAGAAATGGTCCCAAGGTAATGTTTCCCGACACAATCTATGATTTTTCAGATTATAAAAAGCTGTGGTGGGATTTCATGAATGTTGATGACAGAAAAGAAACCCATTACACAAAGTTGAAATTCAGCACAATGGCAGCATCCCAGAAAAATCTACAATGTGAATGGTTTCAGAACTGGTGGACAGATTACGGGGTTAACAGAACAGCCATGGACCCAGTATATCATGAAAGATATGAAAGAAAATACTGTCACAGATGTTTTGAGTACAACATTGGGGACTGTTTTCATCGCATATATAGCACAGTCAAAGAAATGACAGGTCAAGAATGGGATCCTTTTCACATGAAAAATTATTCTCTCCAAGAATACATGAGAGAGCACTTAGAATGGTATGTCTTAACCAAAGTCCAGCATCAAATCATACTGGGCAAACCCATGATAGTCCGGAGGATTTATAAAAAGGCATGTGATGATCTACTTTATAAAAGAGACAGATTCCCTGATCTGACTGTATTTTGATTATGTACCAATCACAAGGGCTAAATTGTGATCAGTGTTCCCGTGGGCTTTACTGTTTAAAAGCCTCCACAGTGTAAATATTCTCATTTAATCTTTTCTCGTGGGCTTTTTGTACAAAAGTATCCACTGTGTAGATAGCCATAATGTCTTGTCTGATTTGCTTTAGGAACATGAATTTACTTTACAGACTATATCTCATGCGTTACCCGAAAGCAATTATTCGGTCTGACCCGAATATTTGTGCAGACGTCGCTCTGGTAAAGACTGAAAAGTAATGATTCTTTAAGTTTTAGGTCATTTCTGTCCGACCAACAGTAATGTTTGTCCCCCCTTCTCATCCTATATAAGAAGGGTAAGGTTCATTTTGTTCGGCATCGGCATTTGAGAGTTTTGTGTGTGTTTGAGTCGGGTGTTCTCCTGCTTTGCATCTGCGGACATCTAGTCTGATCTGATTGCAACACGAGAAATCACTAAAAGTCTTTAGTTGGTTTGAGAAGCCTGCGTATCAGTGTGCTCGACACTGATAAGAACCTAAAGTGGCCGAACCATTAGGGGAGTCAAATGTTTGGGTGTTAAAATCTAATTCTGAGACAGAGCCTATACCTCGCCAGAAGCCTCCGGTAGTAACTTGCTCAATTTTGAGCTGTGAAAAATCCGGTAAATGCGAGATTAGTCTATCTCTGTATAGAATCCATTTCTATAAAAGCTCTGTGAGCATCCTGTAAGAAATTTCTCCATTCTGAAATAAAAGGAGTATGCCATTCTGTTATTGAGTACTTCTGTGTATTTATGAGTCCGCTGTGGTAGAAGTTTTCTCTGTGCTTTCATCCCAAGTTCGCAGGAAGTTCGCCAAAAGATCAAAGGGACACCAAGACCATTTGAAGGCATAGATGCCGTTGTTGAGGTCGTTAGAGTGTGAAAGATCTAAGTAGGTTCATCACTGGTTCATCAGGAGTTGGCTACCAGAGAAATACTGAGAGACACAGAGAAAGAGCAAGCTCGTGACAGGAGCCCCTGCTAGAAATTGTGGTATCAGAGGGTGTTATATCTGGTAAGGCCCATCTTGCAGAAGGCTGAAACTCCTCATAAGTAAGTTCAGCAGAGTTTAAGGTCCTACTTGAACTATTTTCAAACATTTCTTTAAGAGGGTTTTCTTCTGGATGAGAATCATCTTCTTCAAGCTCTCGAAATGAAACATATTTTCTGAATGACTCCATTCTTACTTAAAATAATATAGATCTGAGTACCAACCTTTAGAACCAGACGTTACTAGCTATGATACCAATTTCTAGCAGGGGCTCCTGTCACGAGCTTGCTCTTTCTCTATGTCTCTCAGTATTTCTCTGGTAGCCAACTCCTGATGAACCAGTGATGAACCTACTTAGATCTTTCACACTCTAACGACCTCAACAACGGCATCTATGCCTTCAAATGGTCTTGGTGTCCCTTCGATCTTTTGGCAAACTTCCTGCGAACTTGGGATGAAAGCACAGAGAAAACTTCTACCATAGCGGACTCATAAATACACAGAAGTACTCAATAACAGAATGGCATACTCCTTTTATTTCAGAATGGAGAAATTTCTTACAGGATGCTCACAGAGCTTTTATAGAAATGGATTCTATACAAAGATAGACTAATCTCGCATTTACCGGATTTTTCACAGCTCAAAATTGAGCAAGTTACTACCGGAGGCTTCTGGCGAGGTATAGGCTCTGTCTCAGAATTAGATTTAACACCCAAACATTTGACTCCCCTAATGGTTCGGCCACTTTAGGTTCTTATCAGTGCCGAGCACACTGATACGCAGGCTTCTCAAACCAACTAAAGACTTTGAGTGATTTCTCGTGTTGCAATCAGATCAGACTAGATGTCCGCAGATGCAAAGCAGGAGAACACCCGACTCAAACACACACAAAACTCTCAAATGCCGATGCCGAACAAAATGAACCTTACCCTTCTTATATAGGATGAGAAGGGGGGACAAACATTACTGTTGGTCGGACAGAAATGACCTAAAACTTAAAGAATCTACTTTTCAGTCTTTACCAGAGCGACGTCCGCACAAATATTCGAGTCAGACCGAATAATTGCTTTCGGGTAACGCATGAGATATAGTCTGTAAAGTAAATTCATGTACCTAAAGCAAATCAGACAAGACATTATGGCTATCTACACAGTGGATACTTTTGTACAAAAAGCCCACGAGAAAAGATTAAATGAGAATATTTACACTGTGGAGGCTTTTAAACAGTAAAGCCCACGGGAACACTGATCACAATTTAGCCCTTGTGATTGGTACATAATCAAAATACAGTCAGATCAGGGAATCTGTCTCTTTTATAAAGTAGATCATCACATGCCTTTTTATAAATCCTCCGGACTATCATGGGTTTGCCCAGTATGATTTGATGCTGGACTTTGGTTAAGACATACCATTCTAAGTGCTCTCTCATGTATTCTTGGAGAGAATAATTTTTCATGTGAAAAGGATCCCATTCTTGACCTGTCATTTCTTTGACTGTGCTATATATGCGATGAAAACAGTCCCCAATGTTGTACTCAAAACATCTGTGACAGTATTTTCTTTCATATCTTTCATGATATACTGGGTCCATGGCTGTTCTGTTAACCCCGTAATCTGTCCACCAGTTCTGAAACCATTCACATTGTAGATTTTTCTGGGATGCTGCCATTGTGCTGAATTTCAACTTTGTGTAATGGGTTTCTTTTCTGTCATCAACATTCATGAAATCCCACCACAGCTTTTTATAATCTGAAAAATCATAGATTGTGTCGGGAAACATTACCTTGGGACCATTTCTAGGCCATTTAGCACATGGTTGGACTTGAGGGTGGTTGATCCACAAATCTCTGGTTCGGTAAATGCAATAATAGGTTTCATAGATTCCTGTGTCACTGCCTCCATGGTGTCCGATACATCCAATGTCATGAAAATTTGTTTCCAAGGACTGCCTTGCGGTTCTAGCATATGCTTTTGCTTTATCATACATCATATCATGGATCCATTTTCTACCCTTTGGGTACACTTTTCTTTCAGGTACATAGTGCTGGAGATCAGTGTGAGGCTGTAAGTTGGCATGAAGGACTTTTGTGTTCCTTAATTGCCATGTGGGTCTCCAGTTGTCTCTGTATGTATCCCAGTCTTGATTATCTGGGATGGTTCTCAGGACCTCACGTTTTTGGTACTGGTCCCACTCAGTAATAATCATCATGATATGTGCTGCGTTTTGTTCAAGGTATTCTCTGCTGAGAAAGTCAGGAAGACAATTGTCCTTTCTTTTGATGTGCTCAATGGAAAAATCAAAATTTGCAAAAAGTGCCTACCATCTGGCGAACTTTGCTTCTTCTGGTTTCTTGATGTCCTTGGATAAAACCTTTTTCATTGCTGACGCATCTGTTCTGAGAAGAAAAGGCTTGTTTATTAGATATACTGCAAACTTGCTGATGCAATTCCATGCAGCTTTCACTTCTCTTTCAATAACAGAATAATTATGTTCTGCTGGGTTCCATACCCCTGAAGAAAATTGTACCACTTGTTCTTCTTTATCAACTTTTTGTTTCAGAATCCCTCCCCAATCTATATCACTGGCGTCAGATTCAACTATCTTGAATGCTTCGTCATCTGCTATATATAGTATAGGCAAAGATTTTACCTTTACTTTGATTTCTTGCACTGCTCTGGTATGGGCATCTGGCCATTGGGGGGGGGTTTTTGCCAAGCCTTTTATTGAGCACTTTCCTGTCACTGGCACAGTCCTGATAAAAACTGCTTACATAATTTAGGCAGCCAAGGAACCTTTGCAGTTGTGTCTTGTCTCTTAAGACGTCTAAAAATTTGTCTGCAAAGTCGATGGCATGTTGTTGCAGAGAGATTTGTCCATTAGAAATCTGGTGACCTAAGAACTTTATAGAAGTCTGAAATACTTCTATTTTCTTTTTGCTAAGCACAAGCCCATTTCTCTAGACTAACTTCATGAAAATATTTACATGTTTGAAGTGATCATCAATATTTTTAGAAAAATTAAGACATCATCAATATATACAAGTAGCCAATCAAAATATGGCTTAAAAATATCATCCATGACCTTTTGAAACTTTGAAGGAGCATTTTTAAGACCAAATGGCATGACATTCCATTCATAGTGCCCTGCAGGAATACTAAAAGCAGTTTTGAACTTATCTTCCTCATTAATGGCAACTTGCCAAAATCCTGCTTTTAAATCAAATTTTGAAAATACTTTGGCCCTTGCAATTCTCCTGATCAAATCTCCTTTATGTGGAATGGGATAAGTATCATCGGCCAAAACTGAATTTAGAGGCTTGTAATTTATCACAAGTCTAGGGATACCTCTAATTTGTTCAGCTCTCTTGTTTACATAGAATCCATAGCAATTCCAGGGGCTAGTGGATTCTCTGATCATTCCTCTGTTGAGCAATTGCTGAATTTCTTTTTGGCATAGTTCTCTATATTCTTGGCTCATAGGGATTGCTCTGCTTTTACAGGGCTTTCCTTTGTATCCTTCTTTATAGGGCAACTTAATGGTATGTTGCTTTCTGTTCCAAAAAGCATTTGGCTCTTCTGAACAACAATTTTCTTCCAGTTTTCCTTTCAGTTATTGAATTCTTCTTTTGATTTGGGGCAGTTTCAGCTGTTCTACTCTCAATGTGCTTTTTAGATCTTTAAGATCTGATAGCAAAGATTCTGCTTTGTCTAATTTCTGCATGGCTTGGACCATTGTAGAAACTCTTGGAGTTGAAACATAAGGAAGCTCAATTCTTTTTCTTCTACCTTTAGATGTGGGTACAGAAATAAAATAA
This sequence comes from Pinus taeda, assembly GCA_000404065.3. Lineage (NCBI taxonomy): Eukaryota > Viridiplantae > Streptophyta > Pinopsida > Pinales > Pinaceae > Pinus > Pinus taeda. The sequence continues at coordinate 12,017 of APFE030752820.1, forward strand.
CTAGCCCTACTTCCTTCCATCCTTGCTGAGCCATGAGGTTCAACTGCAGCTAAAAAGACATTCCCTAATATACAATCAACAGGGATGTCTGCTATGGCGAATTTCATGTATACACAGTGGGTATCAAAACAAGTGAAGCTCTAGGAATTTCATATTTAAGTTTCTTATTTCCTAGACCTACAACTTCTCTTTCAGCAGAGACCCAATATTTTGCTGGAACATTTCTGATATTAAGAATATTAATATCTGCACCAGAATCTAATAATGCAGTCATGAAAAATATCTGTCCTTGGATACAAATTTTTACCTTGACATGATGTTGCTGGTATGTGATGGTAAACAATCTCATATCTTGAAAGCCAAAATTTGGGTCTGACCTTCCTTCAGAGACTTGAATTTCTTCATTATGGGCTGTTGTGTTCCAGGGTTCTTCTTTAATCTCTTTGCCTTCCTTAATTTCTGCAATTTGAGCTCTGATTGCAGAAATCTCTGCTTTGAGTTGGTGAATTTCACCACTCACTTCCCCCAAAGTCAGGGATCTTACTTTTCCTGGTTTCTGGTGATGCATTTGAAAAGATTTAGTGTTCCTTTCGTAGGATGCATCGACAAACAAGGCTTCTTACCTGATTCTTTTGAAGCTTTTGATTTAAGTTGGTCTGTGAATGCTTCTATCAGGTGGTTCTTCATGGCTCCATCTTCCATTGTCCTAATATGTGATAAAATCTTCATTTCTGCTTCTTCTTCAGCAGATGCCATTAGGACCTTTTCTTTAGGAGGCTTTGTTCTTTCTTCCTCTTCGCTGGAACTGTACAAAAATTCAGAGTCATCTTCATAAAATATATGACATGCACATTCTTCTGAATTAGAGCAAGAACATTCAGATGATTCAGAATCAGTGTACTGGCCCATATTAACTTGAAATTCTTCTTCTGAAGTGCTAAAAGAATCAAGAGACGATTCCTCTAGTTGGTGCTGCTGGGCTGAGTCTTTGATAATAAGATTTGGGCATCTCTCTGTAGGATGGGTCTTTGATTTACATCTCAGGCAAAAGCTTGGGCCTGAATGCTCTTTCTTAACCTGTTTAGCCTTTTGAGCATAAACAACTGTCTTTTTTCCCTTATTAAGTTTTGATTCTTCCCCTTGGGGGAATCTTGAAGCTGTATGCCCAGTCTGGCCACACAACCAGCAAGTAATTTTATTCCATTTTTCTTGCTTGGATGTATGCAGATGGATGTCAGAAGGAGTATAATAGTGGGTTTTTGGGATATATTTGTAGTGGCCCTTCTGTTTATGGCTTTTATCCCTTGTAGAATACTTCCTTTTATTTTTCGGATAATTCTTTCTATTGTTGTAGAAAGTCTCTTTGAATTCTCTTTTGGCCCTTTTCCTAGACTTTCTCTTTTTGACCAATGGGTCATCTATTGTCAGCCCATATTTGCTGCAAATGGACTTTCTATCTGGTAGTCTGGACAATTTTTCCAAAGACTTGTTTACCTTTGAGCTGGTACAAATACTTACCAGTGTCTTTGTAATAAGAGAATAAATTTCTCCCCATGTGTAAGACTCAAAAGGCAACTGAAAAATTTCTTGCAATCTAATATAGTCAACAAATTTAGAGGGTAGGGCAGCTAGATATACCTGCTTCCAGAGCAGGTTTGTGGAATCTTTCACCTCATAGATTCGCTGCATCCAATCTCTATGGAAGTCATCAAATTGGGACATCTTATGACATTTGAGGTTCATCAAAATGACCTCATGTTTGTTGGCAATTTCTGTTTCACATCCACACCAATGTTCTAAGATCATTGATGTTAGAGCACCAATCATTTTGCTTATTACAGTACCATCAGGATTATGAATAACATCTCCTTTTTCATCCTTGAGAACTTCTGCTTCCATGGTTTCAATAAGTTTAGGAGAAGATTCAGTTTCCCACCATCTAAGAAGGGTACCTGTAAAACATTGGATAATGGTTCTGCAAGCATCTACCTCTGATTTTCCTCTAAGACACATGAGTTTGTATTCAGTATACATTAAATCAATCATCTGGCGAATTTGGCCAATGCTCATGTTGTCTATATTCCATTCTCTGTGGGAATCAGGGAAGAAAGTATGAGCTTCAGGCAATTTTCCCTTCCCTTCAATGTCAGGAGCAGAATATTTGGAAAATCTATGTTCAAGAGGCTCATAGATTGGGAGGATTTGTGTTTCCTGAGACTTTTGTTCTTCGGTTTCTGGTTCCCTGAATAAGGAAGCAATACTGATTTGTTTAGACTCATCAATCTTTGAGGTGGTTTCTTTAGGGAACAACAGAGGGAACTTCTGTACATTTCTTATTGGATTCTCAATCTTTATATTTCGTTTCACCAAGAAAGAATTTGGAACTGGCTTCTCAACTTTTGTGACCTGCATCCTTTCAAATTTCTCATTTAAGCCAGTAAGGAGTGTCTTAGTTACATCAATATGTCTGACTAAGTCTTCTCCTATTTCTTCAATTTTATTCAATGATTCCTTGGTGTAAGAACGAGTCATGCTGGAATCAAACTGTAAACTATTCAAACAAGAATTTACACTATTAAGTGAAGACTGTACAATATCTACTTGCTTCTTTACATCTTCTTCTTTAGCCATATTCATTTCTAGACCCTTTAGAGCAGTATTGGTCCAATTTAACTGTTCACTAGCCTTTTGAATTCTACCATCAATTCCTAAGGCATTATCATCTTTTTGAACCAGGGGAATGGCTTTGGCTGCATTTGTTTTTTCTCCCAAGATGATTCCTTTATATGGGGGAAAAGTAGTAGGGGTTTCAACTGTGGATCCATCAATTGTAGTCCATCCATGCTTATCAGTCATACTGCTAGAAGTAGCACCAGTTAGAACATTTATAGGAGCAATTTTATCTTTCCATGAGTAGAAAGATAACCAAACATTATTTACTTCCATATAATGTTTCCAGTCTGTTGCCATCTTTCTTTTCTGATCTGGGGTATACCCTTGGTCAAATTCATCTGCTTGAGGATTTGTATACAAATCCCAATTCAACATTTCTTTCAGCCATTTAGAAATGATTTGTGATTTTAAGCATCCATTCATAAGTGAAAAAAACTTGTGCATTTCCATGACTGCAGGCCTTTTACAGTCAGTAGGAATCTGCTTGAATCTGCATTCTGGAATTAGTTCTGACTGTTCAAGTTTCCCCAACCCATACCTTGGCTTTGCTGGTCTCATTAAACAAATCATCTGAGTAAGCCTAGGGTCTTCTTCTTCTATTGTATGGACCATAAGAACATGATCTGAATCGAGCTCAGGCTCATGTGGGAAAGGGATATCAGAACATTTAGGATTCGGGCATGAGCTGATGGAAGTGGATGGAGGAGCAACACCAGTGAGAGGATTATGGTGAAAATGAACATTTTGTTCGACTAGGTTAAGCAGATTTACGACATTTGTACAATTTGGACATTTTACTTCTAAAGAAGAAAAATAACAAGCTGAGCTAATTCGAAAAGTTGTAGATGTTTACAAGAAGAAAATGATGATGAACAGGCGGTATCGATAGTGGAAGGATCACTGTAGTATTTGGATGTTTTACAAGCAGCGTCTATTCCTCTCCGATCAATAGTTGACCTGCGAGGAAAGGATATAACTGCATTGGAAGCATTTTCAGTGATGTTGGCAGATGTAATATTTCGGGGAATTTGTGGCCTGGAGTGATTTACAACCCAATGTTCAGGGAATTGCAAATTTTCCCATTTTATCAATAGATGTTCAATCTTTTGGTTCTTTGGGTCAGTTTTGACTACCACACTTGATTTGGAATCTCGACTGGGAGTATGACGGATTGCTAGCCATAAAGTTTTGGTATGTTTGAAACAGGCTTTGGTCTGGATGGCTATATTGTTCCTCTTTCTCTTCATATCAAAACCCGTAGTATGGATTTGCAGTTGTAAGATATCTTTAATGGTTTCATCAAACACATATATGGAAAAGTTTGGGAAACAATCAAAATATACAAGGCCATCAGACAAAGGGGCTACAATCCCACCGATTATAGAATCTGTATATCTGTTGTGTGTTAAATCTCTAACAGTAGCAAGCACAAATGTTTTTAATCCTTTGTGGACTAAAGGATTGATGCCAACCCGAATACAACCAAGATGCAGATAATTTGTCTTTAACCTTTTTGCTTCTGCTTGTAAGGCCTGAGGATTTAGCAGTGGTATTGTCTGAATACTCTCAGAGTTTTCCTGGACTTGACTAACAGATTCTTTAATGCTAATTCTAGATGCAGCAATTAAATGGAAAGGAGCTAAATCACTATAGATTTCAGAGGGTGTTATATCTGGTAAGGCCCATCTTGCAGAAGGCTGAAACTCCTCATAAGTAAGTTCAACAGAGTTTAAGGTCCTACTTGAACTATTTTCAAACATTTATTTAAGAGGGTTTTCTTCTGGATGAGAATCATCTTCTTCAAGCTCTCGAAATGGAGCAGATTTTATGAATGACTCCATTCTTACTTAAAATAATATAGATCTGAGTACCAACCTTTAGAACCAGACGTTACTGGCTCTGATACCAATTTCTAGCAGGGGCTCCTGTCATGAGATTGCTCTTTCTCTGTGTCTCTCAGTATTTCTCTGGTAGCCAACTCCTGATGAACCAGTGATGAACCTACTTAGATCTTTCACACTCTAACGACCTCAACAACGACATCTATGCCTTTAAATGGTCTTGGTGTCGTTTTGGAAAAATTGTAATATGTTGTCTTGTTTTATGTTTAGTTTTAGCCAATATAATGTTATTTTAAAATAAATTTATTCATTTGGTTTTCTTGTCTTAATGTTTTATATATGAAAATATAAGTAATTGATATCATGTTTTTTTATATTGGAGGGTTGATATGTTAATATGATTAGGTTTTAAGGTATCATTTTACAATTATTTTTATTTGGTTAAAAGCTATTTTTTAAAGGTAATTCGCAGTTCTCTTATGGGAGACTAACTAATCATTCCTGTATTTTTTTGAAATAATAATTTATAATTTATAAAATATGTTAGTATTAATTTAATAATTAAATTACAATAATTTGTTTTTAGGTTTTTGAAAAAATTGACGATGACTATGATTAATATCTATTAAGACCAATATTATTTACTGGATTTTAAGAAAGAGATTAATTGAGACTTTTTAATAGTTCATTCTTATGATAAAAAATAAGAGAGAAGCTTTTCTAGATCACTATAGTTTTGTTGACTTAACAAGTTGTTAAATGTGAAGCCAAATTCATGCAAGATTCTAGATCCTTCTACATCATCATTAGTTTCTAGATCTCCATCTAAATCACATGCAAGATTCTAGATCCTTCTGCACCGCCATTGGTTTTTAGATCTCCATCTAAATCACATACAGGATTCTAAATCCTTCTACACCGCCATTAGTTTCTAGATCTCCATCTAAATCACATGCAGGATTCTAGATCCTTCTTCAGCCTCTATAAATTTGTAATTTCTCTGGCCAAGGAAAGCAAGCCAAGGTCCAGGCCTGTTACGTAATGCAAAGTGATTTTTGTTCTCTAGTGATTGTTTTATCTATTCCGTTGTTTCAAATTCAGTAATCTTGTTGTTTCTCCATTTGTCTGTCTCTAAAATTATTCTATGCTATTGTTATCTAAGTCTCTGAGTATAAATCTGTTGTGTGTTATATATGCTTTGAACTAACAACTGGTATTAGAGCTAAGGTCGAATATCCACCATGCAAGCTGCTTAGTGCCATCGCCTTACTCTGGCAGTGTTCATTAAAACGTTGGCTGTTACCTCTGGAGTCATTGAAGGATCTGTCTAGGAAATTAGAAATTGCTGCAAAGAAGAGAGTCTAGGAAAAGGATCTGTTCAGGAAATAGCTGAGGAACATTAAGATAGCTCTTGCAAGAAATAAAAAGGTTGTGGGCATATGGTGAAACGAAACCTAAAACGTGGAGTGCGTAAGTGCTTTAAGTGGAGTTCGTAATTTTTTTTCATCAAGCTTGCACATATACAAACCAACATATGTATGTGTGAAATGTGAAAAGGTTAAAATAGTATATATGTTTTTTATATTTATATAATTATATGTTGGAATTTTGAAAAGTATATTTTAAAAATGAGCGAATTTTGAAAAGGGTATTTTAAAAAGTAGGAAGGTCATTATTACTAATAATTAAAGTTTTATTTTTAAGTGGAGTTTTTGTTTTTGGGCATCAATATATTGAAAATGGAGACAGCAGTTTCCTATATGGAGAAGTTGCGGGGATAATTTTTCCCTATGGAAATCACAGATGGAGGATATCCTGATTGTGAAGGATTAGTATTTTCCGATTGAGGGCACAACAAAGAAACCCTTATCGATGACAAATGAAGAATGGAATAAGCTAGATAGAAAGACGATTGCAACGATCCGCCAATATCTAGCAAAGAATGTCTATTTCAATGTGTCCAGAGAAAAGACGGCTAAAGGATTATGGAAGAAGCTCCATGATCTATATGAGAAGGACACGACATCAAACAAAGTGTTCTTGATGAAGAATCTTTATAATCTCAAAATGAAGGAGGGTGCTTTAGTTGCTGAGCACTTGAATGCATTTAATATTATTACTAATCAGCGTGCCTCTGTTAAAATCATTTTATATGATGAAATTAGAGCTATTTTGCTAATGTGTCCTATGCCAGACAACCGGGAAAATTTAATTGTAGCTATGAGCGCTTCAACAATTGCGAGGACCTTGAAGTTTGATGATGTTAGCAATAGTTTAATGAATGAGGAATTGTGACGCAGTTCAATTACAAAAAACCAAGGAGGAGAAGCTCTAGCTCTAACTGATTGTGGTAGGAGAATGGATCGAGGCCGGCAAGAGTGATCAAGATCGAGAGGCCGAACAAAATAAAGGAGAGGAAGGATCATCTTCTTTCATTGTGGCGAACCTGGGCACATGAAGGAAGAATGTTGATTTTGGAAGAAAGGACAAAAGGATC
>APFE030752824.1:16731-26904 GCA_000404065.3 Pinus taeda
GTCAAATAGGTGAGAATATACGTTCACGGACCCGCAGAGATCACCTTCCCGGGACCCTGCATTACCCATATTTTCCTACTAAAAGCATTTTCCACTCTACTATCTTTGCATTTGATGTACTTCATCTCAAAATCAAACTCACTGATCGTAGCCAACCACTGAGCCTGCCTATCATTCAAATTTGGTTGGTCAAATAGGTACCACAAACCACTTTTATCACTCATTAATGTAAGCCTCCTGCCCAAAAGATAATGTCTCGACATCTTCAAGGAATGTATAATCATTGCCAATTCAAGATCATGCATGGGAAAGTTCTTCTCATCCTCATTCAGTTTCTGCAACTCATAGCACACCACATGTCCATCCCCCATAAGGACTCCACCAAGTCATTTCTTGCAAGCATTTGTGTATACTACAAAATCTTTGTCCGAACATGCAATATTTAATAGTGGTGCATGCGTAAACACCTGCTTGTGCTGCTCACAACTAGCCTGACACTCCTCTGTCCATTCAAACTACTTACCTTTCCTCTGCAATGATGTGATAAAATAAGCAATCTCTAAGAAGTTCCTAATGAACCTCCTATAATAGCCTGTCAACCCCATAAAATATCTCACCTCATCTACATTGTTAGGAGATACCCACTCCATGATGGCCCTTATCTTTTTTGGATCTATTGTAATGCCCTCCTTGGAGACAACATGCGCCAAGTAGTGTACCTCAGTTTGAAAAAAATACACTTTTTGAGCTTAGCATACAATTGATGGTCTGTCAACAACCTCAACACTTCTACTAAATTCTCAAGATGCTCTTCCTTATTTTTATAATACACCAATGTATCATCAATGAACACAATAACAAAATTATCCAAATACGGAAGAAACACACTATTCATCAAGCACATAAATGTTGTTGGAGCATTAGTCAAACCGAACGGAACTAAAACATACTCATAATGTCCCTACCTGGTTTGGAAAGTCATCTTGTAAACGTCCTCCTCTTTGATGCATACCTGATGATATATGGATCTTAGATCAATCTTTGAGAACATGGTTGCTCCCTTCAACTAATCAAACCAGTCATCAATCCTTGAAAACAGATACCTGTTCTTGATGGTCACTTTGTTCAACGAAGTAGCATCTTACTTATTCACAAATAATATTGGTGTGCCCCATAGTGATACACTTGGCCTAATGTACCCCTTGTCCAACATTTCCTTCAAATGTGACTTAAACTCCACCAAATGAGGTGTCCTCATCCTATAAGGTTCTTTTGATGCTGAAGCTTCCCTTGACACCAAATCAGTAGAAAAGTCTACCTCCCTATCAAGTTGAAAATTTGTAATGTCCTAAGGAAATACATCCTTGAACTGCTATAAAAATAGGTGCTTGCTCAACACATCTGCGTCCTCAACTGCCCTACCCTTGTCACTAGAAATGTTCACTGCAAATAACACACGGCCTTTCCTGCTGGTGCACTTTGCTTACATAGTTGTTACCATCCTAACTAATGTGGATTTCTTATTTCCCTGCAAGACTCTTGGTTCACCATTGCCATCCACACACTCAATTGAATTTTCATAACAATCTACCCTAGTTCTGTGAAGGTACAACCAATTGTAAAACATTCAAATGGGTTGCAGTAGGTATACCATTCAATTCAAATTCACAATATGTTACACAATGGCAAACTTGCTTCTTTGTACCTATAGCCAACTACACTAACCAATATTTTGCATACAATTCCTTACTCAAACCACACTTATCCACCAAGTCAGGAATAACATGGATATAATTATATATAGGGTCAATCAAAATAGAAATAAATTTACCACAAATCTTACCATCCATCTCAATGATAAATTCCTGGTGGTATTCTAGTTTTCTATTCGAATGCTGCATAAATACGAGGAATGCTCTGACCAATATCCCCAACAGTCTGTGCATCTTGTGCACTATATATTTGAGGCCTAACACCTTTATTCCATGGATAATCTCTCTTGATATTTGATAGAAGTCAAACACTCTATAAGCTTCCATTCTGCACTCTTATTCTAATCCTCAGATTGATGTCCCTGTCCTCTATCTAATGCATTGAACCTCGTAGGTGCTGTAACATTCTCCTTATTACCTGAACCTCGTGGTCTTACTCGCGTCCTTTCCCATTTTCCTTTGTTCTTTTCATTTCCTTTCAATTTTATCTTATTGTCATATATGCGCTTCAATTGTTCATAGAAATGATTTAGCTTTCATATGGCCTCCTCCAATTATCTAGGCTCATTGAACTCAATCCTATCTTTGAATTCCATTGGTTACCTAATGGTGAATCTCTGAATCTTGGCCTTCTCCTCCTTGAGGTAAGGCACATACCTCAATAGCTCTAAGAACTTGTTGGTGTAGTCCTCATCTATCATAGACCCCATCTTTATTTCACAGAATTATTTTCCCCTATCATCAAAGTATCTCTCTGATAAATACTTCTTGAATAGCTGCTCAAACTCACTCCAAGCCAAATCTTCCTCATGTATATGTCTCACATTCTTCACATCTTCCCACCAAATGTATGCTTTACCTTTGAGACTGAATGTAGCTACTCTGGCTTTCATGTTCATAAAATAATCATGCAACCTGAAGAGCATCATCATACCAAGCAACCATGCCTCTGAATCCTGTGATTTCTTCATCTCTTCATCAAATGTTGGTGGCTTTTATTTCTTAAACTCATCTAGAAAGTATCCCCTATCACTCCTACTGTAAGGATGATTACGATGTCGATCGTCATTCTTGTGAGAACTAGAACTTAAATGGTACATTTGTCTATCCCTCATCCTATCCAGAGTGTCCAACAATCTGCCATCTTTGACCATGTCACCACCATGTGGCCTACTACCTATGCCCCATTAGTTTTTTCCTCCTGCTCATGGCTGATCCGAAATGGTCCTTGTCATTACAAATATGACAAACTCTGAGGTATCACTGAATTTACCTCTTCTAGCTTATCCTGTGACTGTATGATTCTTTCATTATCTTCCTTACAACTCCTTGTTTCTTGCTTTGAGCTTCTTAGTGTATCTACCAAACTGGAAGAGTACCCAACACCATACTACTCATTTGATTCATTGGGATAGTCTTTATATTCTACCATATTGCTAGCCATTTGATATTTCATCCTGTAAGGTATTTCATGTCAGCTAAACCAAATCACAATAAACCAACGTACCTTCGTATAACTCGAGTTAGATACCTTGTCTGCAATATCAACAAATTAGTGTGACACATGTATAACATAATCTGACAGTGTATGTAAACATAAAACATAAGCATATAAACATGCAACCATCATTCTAACTAGGGTCCAATCATCAATGCATGACCTTATCAACAACACATACCATGACCTCATGTATGAAGAAAACCCTTACATCACTATACACTTGACCACATGCAAACATGAACATGTATAAGCAACACGTAACCAACCACACACATGCATAAACACATGTAATCAAGCATAAATGAACAATACTAGTAACCAAACCTACAATAATGATACATGTAACCAAGCATACAAGAATGCAACCAAACACACAATAATGTAACCAACCATAAAATAATGACACATGTAAAAGGCATATAATAATATGTAACTAGTCATACACTCATGCCGATGCATCCCACAATAACAACATCTACTTCCTCATGATGACATCACTGCAACCATGATCAAAATTATGAAAATGCAACAAGCACATTGAATGCTAGTGTAAGGGACACACATGCAACTAACATGCATACATGACCAACACATAACCCATCCAGTCTGAGGGGTGAACCATGCTCTGATACCACTCTATAACACCCTCCTACCACATCTACCCAAGCAACTATCCAACCAGGGTAAACATGAGACGAGAGGCCACTATGATATGATTCGACCTCCTAAGTCACACTAAGGAAGTGGAACCGATGGAAACACACCATACAAACATCCAACATCAACATTATGACCCTCAAGGACCAACCCAACCTTTCTGCCAACTAGCCCCCTAGGTCCTACTGATATTTTGGACTGCTTGATCTCTAGATGCTCTCATGCTATGGCCATGCCAGCATCCAGGGACCTCTAGATTCTCTCATAATCCCATAAGCCAACATCCAGGGACTCTTTTGCACAGTGCTATGCAAGCATCCCTGGGATTTGAGCCACTTTTTCAGGCCAGGAGCCCAAGTCACTGCCCATAATTGAATGACTTCTTCAGAATAGTAAAATAAAAATGAAATGATAGTATAAATGCAATCACTTGAATGAGACCTTGACTAGACCTCTACTAGCCATGCCAGGAATTTCGCAAAACGTATGACAAATATATAATCTACAGGTGTAAATAACAGATATGACCATATGGGTATCATACTTAGTTGAGAATTGTTAACAGAGATTGATTCATCAATATATTAACTTCCATCTTATCCATTAGGTTATAGACACATTTATCATTCATTTACAAGTAAAAACATGATGAGAGCCATACATAGCTACTGTCATAAAACACATATATAACTAGCATAAAAACAATAGAAATACCAATGAAATCATGTGCATATAAACCACATATAATCCAGTATAATAATAATATAAATACAAGGCGAAATAACCTCATATTGATGATACAAAATCGAAACATGTGATGGGACTTCTGTGTTTCACTCGACTGTAGAATGGCTTAGCCAAATCTCTCTTCAGTCATTTAACCCCATGCCATATTCCAAGCATGAATGTGGGATCTCATAAAACACATGAATCCAAAACCAGCTAAGGCTTCTAGAGGCCACCAACCTCAGCCCATCAAACAATGTTTCCACCTCACGATCAGGCATCACAAAACCATCACCAGATTGGTCTCTATCCAAGCCTTCCAAGGATTCCAGAGTGTTTGTCCAACCAAGGATTTTGAGACTAGTAACTCAAGAAACAACTTTTACTGGGATTCTAGATTGTTTTTCCAACCAAAGCTTTCAGGAATAGTAACTCAAACCAAGCTATTAGAGGGCTTCCAGAGTGTTTGTCCAACCAGGGCTTCCAACACTAATAACTCAACCCAAGCTAAGGAAACATTAGAACCAACCGAAACGAAAAAAGGAAAACAAATCCACAATCACCATGGCTATCTAGGAAATGGAAAGGCTAGGAAATCCACTGTTAGTCTCGACCATCCTGCATGCCCATGACAGATCACAATCAACAACCACATGCATATGTCATGCATGCCAAAAATAGTGAACAAATCATACACACGACTCAGTACATGCAAGAAAAATATGATGTATTTGCTAATCCAGATGTCCTCTTGCACTCTCTTTCTCTTCATTTGCCTTCTTTCTCCAAGAATCCAAGTATGCCACACCCTCCAAGAATTTTCTAAGAAAATTCTAACTCTCCAAGAGTATGAGAGAGAGGGAGAATAATGAGAGAGTTTCAAAACTGCACTGACAAAAGGTTACCAACTTATCCTCATAAGCCTTTTTATGAATGAGGCCCCTACTTTCTTCATTTTCCATTATTTTCCTTCATTTTCCTCCTCAGATGCAACTTATGACCTTTCACCTCCATTTTCTCCTAGTTTCCATTATTTTCATAAATAAATGTGCCAAAAATGCCATTTTTCCTTTCCAATGCCTTATCCATTTCCTTTGCCAATTTCCTTAACCATTAATAACCAAAATGGACACCCACACTAGGATTTATTGTCCAACATTTAGCTGGAATAAGTTTCCCATCAACGATGGCTATTATTTTTCCTTTATAAAATTTTATTACATGGAATTTTCACCAAGGTTGTTACACCCGCATATATTTCAACATTTTGAAATCATTAATCTTATTTTGCATCCATGTCAACATTTGAATCTTCAATTTTAGAATTGACGTTGAAAGGATTGGCGATATCGGCATCATCATCAATGTCTTCATTTCCAATCATATCATCTTCTATATAATCATGAGAAACATTTCCTCCTATGCTCAGTTCGACTTCTTCAAGTTCTTAATCTAATAGTACATTATTGATATCTTCTTCATCCATGAAATTAGCTCGATTAACAACTTCTTGAATTTATTTGATGCCTTCATTTGACATATGAACTAAGTTCTCCACTAAATCATCTTCTTATTCAATATCAACTTCTTCTGCTACATTATACTTTACTAGCCTTCCTCTTGGATCATATCTAATAACATATGACCAAAACCCTCTACATAGAACCTTTGAGTAAAATAATTGTTCACATTTCCTTGGAAGAACATAACGCTTTTATCCTATCTCAATATTCCCTGTACTAACCATGGTGAATCCACCAGCAAGTTCAATAAGAGTTTGATAGCATCACATTTATTCATTCATAACTTGTACTATTTGATGTCATAAAAATATTTTGAAGGATTTAAAGTCATGCTCAAGTATATCTTCCAAATAACCATAGTATTAATTTTCAAATATTGTTAGATGTTTGTCACTTCTAGAGGAAACAATAGTAATATGAATCACTGATCAAAAGTTTTCATCTTTTCATCCAACTTTTTGATGCGAAATTTGTGGTCATTACACAACATATCCTTGTAGTGTTTCAAGTGCAATATGCCAGACACATAAAAAAATCATTTTCAATTGACAAACATATTTATACTTGTAAATTTTTCAAATCAAGAAAAATAACATGCCATATAAATCAATATAATATTAAAAAAAATAGTATGGGTGGATAGGATTGCATGTTCATCTTTTAAACCATTTTCTAAATGAATTTCCCTTTGCATAAGATTGGTATCTTTTCCATGTTGAAGTTTTTTTACCAATTTAGCCACACGATGCCATGATAAGTTACCATCATTATATTTTTTACATTCCTCAATCTATATATTCATCCAATCAATTGCTTTTCAATGTATAAATGTATTGCATGCCACTCTCTTCCAATTGTATTAAAATAAAGCAATTCACATATAATTAGTTACCACATTATACTTTCATAATAATTGATTATGAAGGAAGACGAAAAATTAAATATGTACGATGTACATTAAAAAAAATGTCAAATGTGTTATAAATTTCCACCATATACTTACATGTCACTTTCCTCATTCTACGTTTCCCCAATCGGTGTTCCCCTTCAAATTTTTCATTGGACTTGACATCCCAAATGCATTCCACATTAATAATTGCAGTTAATTTAGGAATATATTGAGTAAAATAAACCACTGTTTGATATACGATATATCGCTTTACCAAAGGACCCTTCGGACATGCTCTACGTTTAACAAAAGCCTTCAATGGTTTGAAGTGCCTCTCAACCATCCACATTGACCCTATGTATAGAGGTCCACACTTTTCAATCTCCTCAAATAGGTGTATGATGTAGTGTTCTTATGCATTGAAAATTTTTAGAGGTAGATACTTTTCATTTCACACCTTAGATGAGGAATTTATCTCCTCTAATACTTTATTTCTTCTTTATCAATTCTTCAGAAGACAACCATTTACAATTTATGAAAGAAAATCATGGGTTTCAACAAAACAATATATACAAGTACATGACAAGTAAATAACATGCAGACAAATATAGGTTGTACAACAAGTTGAACAAATTAAATTACACTTTTCATACAAATCACTAGTTACCTCATGTATTTTCCAAGCTTATATATAACTTGTTTGACATTATTGTCAAATTTGTCTCTGAGAGATAGCGGTAGCACATACTGTAACAAAAAAAATGAATTTTCTTTATTTATTCCTAAATTAGTAGAAAAAAACAATAACAAAATGTTTCACGGATGCAAATATATACACTAAAATAATTACCTTAATCAAGGTATGTCGATCATGAGTTTTTACCCCTCCTATTTCAACTTTGTTTGCTAGGATATTCTTTATGTTTGAAGAAAATCTAGTGGGAGAATTACTTTTTTCGATGACTTGTTTTACATTCTTTCCTTCTTTCTCTATAAAAAACAATGGAAGGGAACCTATGTTTTGGTCTCCATTTCCATTTGAATAAATCGTGCTTTGCATTGTATGATTTTCTCTCTTAATGTCATTACAAATCTTGACAATTTTTTCTTTCTCAATCCTTACATCTATGATTTGCAATAATTCTTCTGTTACATTATTCGTGGTGTGCATTGTATCAAACAAATGAACAATTTCTAGGTGCTTATAGTAGGGAAACTTACTAAATTGTACAAGATAATTTTTCATTCCTTATGGAAGAACCCCATTATTACTACCTTCATGATCATGACCTTCAAGGCGAGGCATAATTAAATATATTACAACAATGCTTGTCAATTAGTACAGTGAACAAAACGCAATAAAAATATAAAATATTCCAAAAATTTCATCTATGATAAACACATGATTTGTTGATCCATACATTGATGATTAATTCTATGATATTGCAATTTCCATAGATCAAGTGTCATTCTTCATGGTTTTAATCAACTCTCCTCTTTCCCATTCAGAAGATGTTTTTCGGTACTTTGATACTTATGGTTCTCAGAGAGCAAGGGCCTATACTATTCAAATACCTCCTTTCCTAAACTTCTAGAATGATAAGTTTTCATCTTAATACCACAAAATGGACATGTAAATTTACCTTTTCCTTGAAGATCTGCAAGAGAAGGAGTAAATTATATATGAAGTATTTGAAGTGTGTTATTTAAAAACGATGCATGACATGAAATTCATAAAATAAAACACTATTTAAGTGTATTGTAAGATTATAACATGCCACAAAAGTGTTATACCTTTGGTGCATCGTGAATTTTCAATATTAGGATTGCATGGAATTGAAATACCATTTGCACACCTACTAGTCTAGAGATATCACACATAGTGTTTCCCTTCCATAACCCTAGTAACTTGTCAATAAGAGGCTCAATATAGACATTCATATCTTTGACTTGGTACTTACCTAATCGATTGAATATATAATATGTAATTACTACATATATCAATAATTAAAAAAATATCCATACAAGACATATTTATGAAACAACAAAGACAAACGAAATGTTACTATGTTGAAAAACGATTCTAAACCAACACCTTAAATAATCATTGGAAACATTATTTGCTCCCTCTTTATTGACATCCATGGAGGAATGTTGTTGTTGATAAAAATATAAGTAACGACAAGTAAGTAGATCTAAGCTAGCCAAATGGATTGACACCATCAATTACTAATGAAAGCCTAAGATAATGAGGTTCATATGTAACATGTGGCAATATTTCCTCTATATTCTTCAATGTAGATCCATATGCTGGCATTCGAAGAACATCGTATTTACTTATGTTCTTTGCATGGTAATCCATAATATGTGCTACGCATTTAGGCCTGAATAATCACCATAAATGTGGAATTATGGGAAAATAACAAAAAAACTTACGAGGCACATTTTTTGTTGCTTGATCGGTTTGATAATTAATTTGACATTTTGGTCATTCTTCTCTCAACAGATGTTATACATGATAAATCATATGATTATAATGGCATGCATGAATAGATTATTACCCCATTCCATTCCTTCATAAATCCATGTAAAACTCGGTATGTTCCAAGTAAAACATTTGACGATGGTAATAGAAATTCACATAGAAATCAAAAAAATAATTAAAAATTAGTACTGCTAATTGTAAAGAATATTAGTCATGCATATTGAATCCAAATTTTAGATATGATCAACTAACAATCGAAATATCGGAAAAACAAAAACCTTTATCATGATGTAGTACTTGTCAAAATATATTGCATACCTTAGGAGTTCTGTGACACAAATTTCTAACAAACCATTAATAATCTTTAAGTTAACCAAAAATAATATAGCAAAGACATGACTTGTTTTGGAGCCTTTATAAAGAGGTTTTGTTTCCCTCCCAATTAAAGGTTTATTTAAAAACACATCTAATTGGTCGTAATCATCATCCATTCCAACATTATTAAATGTCTCTTAAATCAATATATGTGTACCCTCTTATTCAATTATGCTATTAACATCATCATCATCTTCCATATGATTATTAACTTGATCTTCAATATTCACTCCATGTTCTTGAACAAGAACTTTTATAACGACCGCATCATCTTGATCCATGGATAGTTCCTTAGTGAATTGTTT
>APFE030752824.1:29889-42028 GCA_000404065.3 Pinus taeda
TTAGCCTTTGGTTTCCTCCTCTTGCAAAGAAGAAAATCGGGTGATAAATAATCCTAACCAATACTACCTATGTAAAACTTCAACTTTTGTTAATATACCTAAAGCTACTCGTTAATAAGTGATAAAATATAATCCACAAGATACTTAATATGTTAAGTCTAAACTACTAATTATACACATAAAACTATTGGATATACTATTCAAAAATCAAGTTACCACTAATAATAAGGATACAATAAAATTTATACAGATAATGACAAGATTATGGTAAAACAAATGAAAAGACTATAACCTAATGTCACTGGTTCAAAAGAATGGACTACAATTACCTTTGCAAGAAATATTAATGAAATAAAACCTATTTTTAATTTACAAATGTAATCATAAATTAAAATTAAAACTAATTCTTCATGCAAATAAAAAAGGAAGGTAACTACAAAAATTCATGTTCCTTATCCTTTTAAAGGAACACATATCACACATATCAAACTATGTTTTCTTTAATAAATTGCATTAAGAATTAGTGCATAAATATAACTAATGCATTATAATTCCTATTTCTTATTCAATGTATACATAAGGGGTAATTGTGACAATATTTTTTAACTTGATAGTTTTCAATCATTACTTTATGAATCAAACTAACAAGCCAATAATCAAAATAATGATATAGATGAAAAATCATTATAACAAAGACATTAATTCAATTTGAATACACAGAATGACATTAAAATGTAACCTAAATCTGTAGAATAAGATCACAACGATTTAGATAAGATGAATGTCCAAATCAACTATCAATCTTAGGGCACAAGTAACTGGAGAAAGATGCCGATTGAATGTCAAAAATTACAAATTGAAGTAATGTAAACTAGAAAATAAATGCAATAAAAATTTCTGGTTGCTTATTTAATCAAATCATAAAACAACAAGCTTCTATTTTCTAAACCTTAGAGAAGTCAAATTACATAAGATGTAGAAGACAACAAAATTGACCATGGAAGATATAAGCAATATAAGAATATGCAACTAAATAAAACCAAGTCCATAAACTTACAATTCTTATTAATCGCATTCCACAGTCAAAAAATTAACCAACATTTCCTTTCTCAACAAATTCTCCTACTTGCGTTCAAAATGAGAGGTTTATATAAAAGTACCTCTACCAACCATCTCTAAATTCTAGCTATAAAATCAAAACTATTTTTACAAAAATAGATGTTTTTAACTTAGGCCTATTGGCCATATCTCAAGTGATAAAAATAAATAAACAAAGTAACTAACCGGAATCCCTTGCAACATTTATGAGAGGTGCATGTATATCCATATTAATTTATTCCGTAGAGACAGAGACCATTGTTTCAACTAATAGGGAGACATGTTACAAATCAAGAAAATACAAGATAAATAATTGATATTTTTTATAAAAGAGGGATGTTATAGAAGCATAAGCTTTATAATATTTTAGCAATGAAATTCATAATGAGAGTGTACCTTTAAATTTCGAACCTGAAACTTGGGTTAACAGTAAAAAGCTTTATTTAGTATGATTCAAATCATCTGAATCTAGAGAGATTATCACTTTGAACCAAGATCACTTAACAATAATATGTGTATCAGAGGATTGTAATTTTGTTTCCAGACTAGAATATTTATGTTCCTTTTATTTTTCCCAAGCTTGATTTGATGCCTTGAGTCATTCATTAGCTTGCAAAAAATGGTTGATACAACCATTCAAGCAATGCATGGTGAATAGTAATTATTGATGCCAATACATATTTAATAGGTTTTCATTAAAATGGGCGCCATCACGAGAGCCTTTTCCAAAAGTACTATCAACATAAGTAGAATTTATTCTATCATCAGGAAATAGAAACTATCTTGAGTATGGGGTTTTTTCTTTTTTGCTACATGCTCAATATTTGTTTCCAATTCCAAAAACACTTCTTTTTCTGGGGAGTTATTTTTCCTATTGTGTCTCAACCTAGATATCTTCCCTTTTGTTTGTTTAAGATTAGCTCTAGACTCTATATATTGATTAAACTCACCTTCTGGATCTTGATGTGCAGGTTCTGTATGAGGATTATAATCCGAGAAATTTGACTGCTCTACCAGTTTATTAGATTTTATTTTAATTTTGTATGATGAAATAGGGTATCTTTAATCCTAATCTTGGCAATGTGAACTTGTGGAGTATCAGGATTCTCAACCCTGACATCATCAGAAAAATCCAATTGTTCCTCATAAACAACTGCTCAGGCTCATTTCCCCAATGACACTAAAGTCAATGAAGCCAAGTCACATATGAAGGACTTTACGAAATCCTTGGTGTCACACTAGGTTGGTCAGAAGTGATGGGTTCTTAGTAACATATTTGAAGAAGGAAACTTACCATTCACGATTAATCTCAAATATTAAACGATGTTTGACTAAAATACATATGAGATCATGGTGAAACAATGACCTATCAGGGTCTCAAAACTCTGATTGGTACACCTTTGCAATTTTGGATAGGCTCATACATAAGAAATAAGGCAAATTAAGCTTATGTCCAATGAAAACAAGAAACAAATGAATATGCTATAAAGTACCATAGCATAATAACCCTCATAAGTTATATAATGGTGCAACAAATACAATAAATCCCTCCACTTCGGTTGGAAATAGGATACTAGTAATACCTTTTACATCATAGGAATAACCCTTGTGTTCTAGAAATGTCCACCACAGGATGTCACAAACAAGGAAATTCTGAGACCAGTGTTCACTATCTAAGGGGAGACAGGTGGCTTTAGCTATATAATCAACATTAACCAACATTTCCATATCGTTAAGATTCACCCATTTCCCAGTAAAGTTCGAAGTGAAAGATTTCACCACTTCTTCGTTAAACCCTTGGAAAATTGCCACCAACCAACTTTTTGGAAGAGTGACATACATTAATCATAGACCTCGACATGATAATTTCCCACTAGCTCAATTCTAATTACTAGTGACATAACTAAAACCATAGAGCATCTTGGTTGGATTCGGGCTTGGTAAGAGTAAGAATGAGCGAATGGAAGTATGAAACCTAGACAACTTGAAGAGCAGATGGGAAATTCAAAGCAGGAGATGAGACTAGAGAAAATATAAGAGGTAAACCTTATGGCATGACTTGGTTAGCTAATATATATACAGTTTCCAAAATGAGCAATTGAATAATCATTGTGACTGGAGGGTATTACAACCACAGGATTCGAGTTATGCCCCTGATCTCCAATGTGAATAGACATCATGAACGATGACTACCATGTCAAGTATAGAGTACCATGTTATAAAAACAAAACCCCACATAGTCATTTTTGCACCGCCATACATCGTTTTAGACATGAAAAGCCAAGAAACTTACATTATAAAAATTAAATTCTACACAAATCCATATGTTATATCATTAAATGTGATATAATCAAACCATAGCTACGAGTGTAATATCCCCAAAAGTTTGTCAATCCCAAATTTGTAATATGATCAAATTTGGCATGGTTAAAAAGACCTTCAAATCAAATAAATTATAATTTTATAACATGACCCCTAACATTAGTCTTCGTATCAAAACAATACCAACAAAATGATATGTGCATGAAAAAACGATCAGAAAGGAATATTTAAATGATTTTCCATAACCAAGTGATCCTAGATAATGTATGATGCGCAATCAATAAAACTCACAAAAATGTTAACACCATAATATATAAGAATACAACCCTTAATAAATCAATATTGTTACAAGACACAAAGGGAGTGAAAATTTACAAAAGCAACTGTAGTGCAACATGGTAAATATGAATGTATGTACACAGACCAAAATCTAAACTTTGATAATGGAGATTGCCTAGGTTATTAAGATGTGTAACCACATATGATAATATAAGAACATATGTTACACTACTACTATAGAATAAAGATAAATAATCAAATCAACATATGAAAAGGAAGCATCAATTTTTGGTGAGGGTAATGTTCCAATCACAAAGATAAGGTCTTATTAAAGTCCATATTAGGATCCAAGCTTGAAACATTAATTATAAAAATTGAAAAGAAAAAATGAAAATAGAAACATATGGGCCCATGTCATTTCAAAAATGAGGAGGGTTTTAGTTGGGATGCCAACAGACCCTTGGCTCAGTACTCTCTGAGTTTGTTCCCCACAATATAACACCCATAGACACCAAATAATTTAGAAAAATACAAAACCACAGACCACCCATAAGACTAAACTTGAAAATTTTCATGAAACTAAGTAACACGAGGAGGGTGAAAGGAAATTACCCCAATTAACTAGACTCATCATGAGAAGAAGCCTACTAGACATGGAACAAGACACCCACATAATAGAATTCCTCACTATCTACTCACACAACGAAGCAAAAAAAGCAAAACTAATTATACTCTAAATTTCACTTAGCCTAATCCAAATTATAACCCCTAACTCACAGCTAGGTATGAGATTGAAATGACCAGGGAAAAAAAACAAAGAATGAATCAAGAATAGGAAGGAAGTACTCTGAATCACCTTGTTGAAATAGATAGTGATTTTTCCATGTTGACCTTTCAAAATTAATTCCATAAGCCATAGAAAAGTCTCCAAATGTAGAATGAAATTTCCCTCCCACCTTCGCTTTTTCATCACAATATAACTAAGAGACCTCACCACATAAGAATAATGCTCCCATGCACGCGACCCTTTGCCAACCAAGGAGATTGGCTCCTCAACCTCTCATCTACTCTAAGTCTCCACCCAAAATACCTGAGACAAGGCTAGTTGCATGTATAAATAACCATAAATGGCCATTTGGTAAGCTACATTAACCCCCTATTTCTAAATGCTTATCACAGGGTGGCAGGCTCGACCCCAAGGCCCCCTCTTGAACATTGTGAACACACCATCAAAAATTTTTATTGCTTTACATCTTCGAGGATAAAAATTAAAATATATTAGCTCATTATAATAATCCATTTGAATATTTCATTTCTTAAAACCTAAATCTCAAGTCTTCATCTTTTACCTGGGGTCATCAGACACAGTGCGGAAACAATTTCTATCAAATCATAAACCAACTAGTTACCATGTTAATAAAAAAAAATTGAAGACTTTAATATTTGAAGAGAAGACTTAGTGGAGTGAAGGTTTTTTTCCATTCTTACATATATTGTTCTCCAGGTGCCTTCCTGAAAAAAGAAATTCGAAACTCTAATATTAACAAGATGTGCTGCGGGGCAGCTAGTCCTTGCCCTAAGCTGGTGACCCAGTACCCCTAGTAAAAACTGACTCAATCACAAATTAGGCCTGCTCATTAGGCCAGTAAAAGAGACCTTATTCCTGGTCTTGGATAACGAGTGATTCTTTCCAGCCAGCGTTAGATTTCTTATTTCCTTGGAGTCAGGGTGACAGAAGACTAAGGCAAGAAGCCTTTGATATATAAGTTTTGACATTGCACTATTTTTGACTTCAGCTACCTGCCTAGAAGTTGTTTGGTGCCTCAAACCGACAATTCCAACGCCTTTTAAAACCTTTGTCAAGGCCAGTGAAGTTCAAGGGTTCTAGATCCCGCTCTTCGATGGAGAAGGATTTTTCTGTCCCTAACGGTCGAGATATTTCATGACCTGGACTAGGCACTTCTCCTACATCTATGAGTGAAGCATTTAAATATTGTTTAGATACTTTTGAACAACTATTATTCCACTAACACCTCTATTTATTTGAACCGGTAAAAAAAGAGCTCTTCATTCCCTATCTCAGGTCCCGTTGCTGGTTCTAGGGGCGTGAAGCGGGGCAGGAGTAGAAATATGGAGTAGATAAAGGCAAGCAATTGTACTTGAAGAGTACCATAGAAATAAAGCGGGTACGTGGCTCTTTGTCTGCAAAGGGGAAACAAAGACGAGCAAACTTCCTAGGTTTAATCCTCACCAAGGGTGAAGCGTGTATTACTTAAGTATTCCTGACTCGTGTTAACGTTGAACAAGAAGCAATTAATAAGAGGATTGCCCCTGTCCAAAGTAGAACTCTGTGGTTGACACAAATTATGCAAGCTAGCTGGCTATCAAACTCAGTATTTCCAGGATATTAGAAACCAAAATAAAATTTAGAGTCCCATGATAGCCGGTTAAGGTAAAAAACTTCCTCAAAAACACCGGGAGACATTCGGAATGATGGCCAAATGGAAAAATAACTTAATTTTCCTTGTTGCTTTACATACCAATTCGGTCTGACATAGTTAAAGTAAACTTAACTATATTCCTTTGCATAGAAAATGAATAAATCTAAGATTTGCATTTCAGGTCGTCTATATCTAGTTCATATGGCTTTAGAACCTGTAAAAACAGTAAATCATATCAAAAATCACGCAGTTTATTCGCTGAAAAAAGCCATGTTGAATTACAGATTAACCCGGTTTTATTGCGTAGCTGGTTTGTATACTATGATATGTGTTCAAATAAGGATTGGAAAAAATACTGCATCTATTATAGAGATTTTTAGTTGGATAACTTACATTCTATAATTGTTTATCAGATTTCTGCTTATAATTAGGTAAAAAATAATATGATTTGGATCGAGTAAAAATTAATCATTACCTATCAAATATAGACGCTCAAGTCAAGAGCTAAAATGAATAAATTAAAATACTATTTTCTTTCAACCCATTATTAACTCACACTTATATTTTGCTTTAAATTTATTTTTACTTCAAATACTAATTTTATGTATAAAACCTTAAGTTAGAATAGATACTAGCTGACATGGAGCCCATATGTAAAATATTGATCAGATTTGTCCATAGCCCATTTCCTACGCAACCTGGAAAATCGATACTGTTTGACAACCCTTGGAATTAATTACTTAATTAAAACATGAATCAGATTTGTTCATAGCCGTTCCCTATCTAGAGAAAAGGATATAAATTGCAAAACAAATTACACAATTCCTCCGTAAAGCAAAAGCCTAATTTTATTAGCAAATGAAATAATTAAAAAACTAATGCATTATTTCAATCACTAGAATACCGTATTTAAAAAGAAAAAAACCACTTACAAAGAAACTGAATCTAAATTGATTTTCTTAACTGATCCTAAAATATCATCCAGAAACCGATGCATTTGCTGACTTCCTAATACGAAAAATCAATACTAATAACAAAACGATACAATTAAAGGAAAATGCATTTACATTATCAATAACTAGAAATACCAAAATAACCTTATTGAGACCCAAAACAACAAAGAACACTTTCCCAGTAACACTGATCCTAAATTGATTTACTAACTGATCCTATATTACCCTAAATTGATTTACTTTGTGAAGAAAGCTTGACTACTTTGTGAAGAAAATTAATTTACTTTGTGAAGAAAGCATGAGAGTGAATAAAATTAATTCGGGTAACTAAGGCACACCTGCCATGAAAATATTAACTAAAATAAAATTAGTGAGGGAGTGTACCCTTTACATTTAGCAAACACCATTACATTGCATGCAAGCCACGTGCTTGTTTATCATACACTCTAGACTTGCCGCACACATTACATGTGTTGGCCTATGTAAAACATATGTTGGGTAACGCAGGCGTCATAGCGAAACCTCAGACAGGAGATCAATGCTCTGAGGCAGCAGGGAGGTGAGGGAATCATTCTCTGTGGTAGCGAGGAACCCCCTTTCTGAGATAACGAAGGATGTAATGTCTGTCTGGTAGCACTATAGCTGTTTGGATTTGAGTCACAGTCCTTTGAATCTTCCGATATAATGTTTCTTGATATTCCGATATAATGTTTTTCGATTTTTCTTGATTTTCCGATTGTAGGGCTGCTGAGATGCAGCAGGAGCTGTAGACTGCGATGGATAAAGTACCTGCGTCCTGATCTGACGCGTGGAAGCTTCACGGAAGAAGAAGACGAGCTCATCATCAAACTCCAGTCCTTCGTTGGCAACAAGTATGTCATTTTATCGCCCCTATTGCTGCAGTGGATTTCCTTTTAAAGCTGGATCTGTTATGAAAATCTCACTTTTGAAGTCTTAGTTACTGATCGAAGTGATTTCTAATCAGTCTGTGAAACTGTGCAGGTGGTCTTTAACTGCAGGGAGATTGCCCGGACGGACGGACAACGAGATAAACAACTACTAGAACACACACATCAAAAGAAAATTGCTGAGCAAGGGACTTGACCCCCAAACCCATCGTCCACTCGGCCAGCCTATTCCCGAGCACGAAATTCCGACATTCCAAGTGCCAATCAGTTCTTGGAATTTTGTACTAATATGTTGTCTGGTTCAGCTATAGCCTATTTTAATTTAATAGGGACACTATAGCATTTATCATCCGATCAATCCAAAGTTGGATGTGAAAGCTTCATTAACAGAGGTAAATTTCCTATCCTAGTACTATACCCATTTGTTTCTCGCTGACGCTCTTTTCTTAAAACAAAAACCAGAAGTTACCTTCATGTTTGTTTTTCGGTTTTTGTTTTCATTGGAGACAATCAAATCAAATTTGCATTAGCTAAGCTGTAGAGTAAAAAATGAATGAAAATTTGCAAATAAATTTGTAAATTTATGGAAATTGTTGGAATTTGCTGAAAATTGAATGAAAATTGCTGAAAATTTGCGATTGAATCAGAAGAACTCGGCACTCGGCGCTTGCTATAGAAGAAGCAACAGTTAGCTCTAACACGGCACTGAAGTCCCTTCAGGGGTTAGCTCTGCAAATGTTAAAGAATAACGACAGTTAATTCATCCGCATCTAAGGCTAGGTCCAGCCCCAAGACTATCTCCGGTTCCAACGCTTCAGGCATCACGCTCAGGGAAAGAAGAACATGTTCCAGATTTCACAGAGGCACAAATCAGAGAGGAATTCCAAAACTTGCAGAGAGAGAGGTTGGATAGGTTGTCGTTGTTGCTCATGCTCCATTGTGAAAAAGCACATGTTCTCACTCATGTTCCAGATTTCACAGAGGCACAAATCAGAGGGAGCCCAAGAATGTTGAGTTTTGTGTTCAGTCTGGCTTGCCTTCCATTTTATGGCAGGCAATTAAAGTCAGTTTCTCTCATGCATTTGGAAATTTTGACATGGCAGGGAAATTGTGACACGGCACGGTAGGCATGGTTTGACACGACCTATCTCCAGACTGTGACTGTACTTTTATGTGAATTTCAACTTATACTAATACCCAGTAGCGGTTGTCTATCAGCTAGCATTTAATTTATCGACTAATTCTTAGATTAGTTCACCAGTGTCAAAATGCCAAGCAATTAGCTAGTCTCAAAATATGTTGAGCACACATATAGGATATGGTTTTGCCTCCCCGCCTCAGGAAGAGGCCAAATAAGACTCCGAAATAAAATGGAGTGTAAAATATGTAAAATATGTCCTGTCCATTAAAAAACTTTGGGTAAAAATAGTTGAACTAATGCTAAGTTCGACAATTCCGATTACTATAGTCCCTGGCCATTGCCAAATGGCAGGGACTAATAAGAAGATTTTAGGAGTCTGCATTTCTTTGCACACACATTTCATAAAATCGAAACATCAAGTATTTCATTTTTTACAAATGGGCATGGAACACTCAGTAGAGAGCATGTTTCCTTCAAATTGTAAATACTTGTTGATAAAGAAAATCCTAAACGTTTGTGGACAAAGAAATTCGAAGATTATAGCATTGAAAAACCATATTATCAAGAAATATAAATAAACATTTAAAAATAGGTGAGTGCATATTTTACATATGATCAATTTTCACTTATATTTAGTATCATAGATTGCTCTTGAATAGATATATCTAGAAATAACGTTTTCTAATATGAGTTTTAGATAGAAAAATGATCACCCTCAATTGAGCACACAAGTTATAACAATACTATTGTTGGGAATAATGCTTAATTAGTTATGTAAAATGCTGACAAAGTAGCCAGCAAATTTTGTGTTCACTGCAAATTAAAGCAGCAGATTGTTAGGGTGGTCACTGCTGGAAAGTGCTGTAAATTATCTGTAATGTCAGTAGATTTGTTTCAGAGTTGATTTTAGTAATAGTTTTACTATATAAGAATGTAGTTAATAGTTGAATTAATATATGAGATTTGCAACATTTCTTAGCTCACACAGTAACTGTGTTTTTAATTATTTTATCATTTTTTTTTTATGTATTTTTTCTTCATAGTACTGTTGGCTTCTCAATTGGGTTGAAATAATTCATTTCATATTCTACAAGTGGTATCAGAGCAGGTAAAATTCTTTTGGGTTAAAGTTGTATTGTTGGAATTTCACCAAAGTTAATCATGTCAAATTCTAACCAGATGTTAGTTCCAGAATTTGATGGGAACGATTATGATTATTGGTGCATTAAGTTGCTAACCTTTTTGATTGGAAAAGATTTGTGGGAGATTGTTGAATCAAGATATGAGGAGCCAGCTGATTGGAATGCTCTTACAGCCAATGAAAGAACAACAAGAAAGGAAGCAAAGAAGAAGAATGCTCAAGATTTGTTTCACATTCAGATAGGTCTTGATAAGAGCTTATTTCCAATAATATCAGGAGCAAAAACTGCCAAAGATGCCTGGGAGACTCTACAAGAAGCTTACCAAGGTAGTGATCAAGTTAAGGTGGTCAAGCTTCAGACATTGAAGCAAGAGTTCGAAAATTTGAAGATGCAAGAAGTTGAAAGTATCAGTGACTATTGTGTGAGAGTCAAAGATGTGGTCAATAAAATGGCTACACTTGGAGAAGCTGTAAGTAATGAAGTTTTAATTAAAAAAGTATTGAGATCTTTAACACATAGATGGAATCGTGTTGCAATAATCATGGAAGAAAGTAAGGATTTAACAAAACTATAGTTTGATGAATTGGTTGGATCTTTGATGTCTCATGAAGAAAGATTGAAGGAAACTTTTGAAGCTGTAGAGAAAGCTTTTTCCTCTAAATTACAAATTACAAAGAATGAAGATGCAAGTAGCAGCAGTACCAAAAGCCATCAAGGTAAAGGTAAATGGGAAAGCCAAAATTATTCAAGAGGTAGAGGAAGAGGTGGCTCAAGTGGAAGAGGTAGTTTCATAGGAAGAGGTAGAGGTAGATTTGATAAGAGAAATGTTCAATGTTACCATTGTAATAGGTATGGTCACTTTGAAAAAGAATGTAGATTGAAAGAAGGTAAAAATGCTAATTATGCTCAAGAAAGTGGTGAGTATCCTCCAGATCACTTATTTCTATCTTATGCCAAAGGTGAAAATACTAGTAAAGATGTTTGGTACCTAGATTCTCGATGCTCTAACCATATGATAGGGAATGAGAAGTTGTTTTCAGCAAAGAATGGAAGTTTCAAATCCAAGATTCAGCTTGGTGATGATAAGTCATTGGAGGTTGCTTCCAAAGGAGCTATGGAGGTCCAAACAAAAGAAGGTATAAAGAGTATTCATGACATTTATTATACTCCACAATTGAAGCATAACTTGTTGAGTGTTGGGCAGCTGTGTGAGAAAAATTATAAAGTAGTCTTTCAAAATAAGACATGTACTATCTATGATAAGAATAAGGGAAATAGGGTAGTCACTGTTGTGCCTATGACAAGAAATAGGATGTTTCCCTTGAGGTTTGATGAGGACTCAAGTTGGTTATGGCATCTCAGGTATGGGCATTTAAATTTTCGGAGTTTGAAGTTTCTAACCTCACATGCATTAGTTTCTGGTTTGCCCAAGGTAGAAGAGCATAAGGAGGTTTGTGAAGGATGTGCTAAAGGAAAGCATGCAAGGAAAAGGTTTCCAAAGGGTAGTGCATGGAGAACTCATCACCCACTTCAGCTTGTTCATTCAGACATATGTGGTCCTATGTAGACTAAGAGTTTGGGTAAGTCATCATATTTCATCACTTTTATTGATGATTACTCACAAAATTGTTGGGTATATTTTTTGAAGGCCAAAAGTGAAGCCCTAGATACATTCAAGAAGTTAAAAGCCCTTGTAGAAAATGAGAGAGGGTGCAAAATAAAATGTTTGCGGACTGACCGTGGAGGAGAATTCCGCTCAAAAGCTTTCCAAAGCTATTGTGATATGAATGGCATCAGGAGGCAGCATACTACAGCATACACACCCCAGCAGAATGGCATAGCTGAAAGAAAAAAT
>APFE030752824.1:42443-64068 GCA_000404065.3 Pinus taeda
TTGGGGAGATGCAGTTGCTACAGCAGTATACATCCTCAACCGTAGCCCCACCAGTGCACTGGAAAATATGACTCTTTAAGAAGCTTGGTATGGAAAAAAGCCTAATGTTAATCATTTCAAAGTTTTTGGTTGTTTGGCTTATGTGCATGTACCTGATCAAAATAGAAAAAAGTTAGATGCAAAGAGTGAGATATGCATTTTTATTGGGTATAGTGAGACAAGAAAGGCTTATAAATTGTATAATCCTCTAACTAACAAGCTTATTGTCTCAAGAGATGTAATTTTTGATGAATGGGGAGTTTATGGTCATCAAAAAGGCCATGTTGAGAAGACAAAATCTGTTTTGAATGATGATATAATTGTTGATAATGATCATGAGCAGCCAACTAATGTTTCTATAACTAGTGGCTTAATTCCACCAAGCAGTCCTTCATCAATTTCTTCAACATCAAGTTCAAGTCCAACTTCTTCTCCAAGTTCTACAAGGAAGGTAAGAAGATTGAGTGATATTTATGAGAGGAGTGCAAATCAAGCACATGAAGAAAGCCCAATAGGTGAGATAGTCAATTTTTCTTTATTAGCCAACGTTGAATTTGAACCACCATGTTTTGAAGATGCATGTACTAATGAGGTTTGGATGCAAGCCATGCAAGAAGAGATGGATTCCATTCAAAGGAATGACACTTGGAAGTTGACAGAGCTTCCACATGACAAGAAAAAGATCAGCACCAAATGGGTCTATAAGACTAAATTTAACAGTGATGGGAGTGTTGAAAGACACAAAGCAAGATTAGTTGCTAAAGGATTCACACAGAAGTATGGAATTGATTATTAAGAGACATTTTCACCAGTAGCAAGACAGGAGACCATTAGAATGTTGATTTCATTAGCAGCTCATAAAAGGTGGAGCATACATCATATGGATGTGAAAAGTTCCTTCTTGAATGGGTACTTAGAAGAGGAAGTATATGTGGAGCAGCCACAAGGTTTTAAATTGGAAGGAAAGGAGAATAATGTCTACAAGTTGAAGAAGGCTTTGTATGGCCTCAAGCAAGCACCAAGAGCGTGGTACGCAAGGATTGATGGATACTTTTAGGAAGATAGCTTCCAGAGAAGTAAGAATGATCCTACCATTTACTACAAACAAGAAGGTGTTGATATTTTAATCATAAGTTTGTATGTTGATGATCTATTGTATATGGGTAGTAGTTCTAAGATGAACGATAAATTCAAAGCTACTATGATGAATGAATTTGAGATGAAAGATCTAGGCATCATGAAATATTTTTTAGCAATGGAGGTTTATCAAAGTAAGGATGAGATTTTCATTTGTCAGACAAGATATGCTAAATAAATTTGATATGCTTGATTGTCATCCATCCCCTACTCCAAGTGATCATGGAGAGGTGTTATGTAGAGATGATGGTGCTGATTTAGTTGATGAGAAAACTTACAGAAGTATTATGGGGAGCTTCATATTTGTAACCCACAGAAGGCCTGATATTACATATTCAATTTCACTTGTTTCAAGATATATGACAAATCCATCTGAAATACATATGAAGGCAGCCAAGAGGATTTTAAGGTATGTGAAAGACACTCTAAATTTTGGTATTCATTACCACTCTTATGAAAAGTTCAATCTTGTTGGATATAGTGATTCAGATTGGGGAGGTAGTCTTGATGACCGTAAGTCCACATTTGGAAATTGTTTCTCTTTTGGTTCTGGTTTGATTACATGGAGCTCAAAAACAAAAATCATTGTTGCCCTCTCATCCATAGAAGCGGAGTATGTTGCAGTTACCTCGGCAGGTACACAAGCTCTTTGGCTTAGAAAAAGTTTGGAAGAAATTGGAGAAAAACAAGTTCAGCCTACAATAATTTATTGTGATAATGTAAGTGCATCAAGTTAGCAAAGAATCCAGTTCATCACAGCAGGACAAAATATTTTGACCTGAAATATCACTTCTTTAGAGATTTGGTGCAGAAGAAGGATATTGAATTAAAGCATATAAATACTCAGCATCAACTAGCAGATATCTTCACCAAAGCAGTTGCAAAAGATCAGTTTTTGGCAGTACGAGAGAGGATAGTAAATCCTCATTAATCATTAAGGAGGAGTGTTGGGAATAATGCTTAATTAGTTATGTAAAATGCTGACAAAGTAGCGAGCAGATTTTGTGTTCACTGCAAATTAAAGCAGCAAATTGTTAGGGTGGTCACTGCTGGAAAGTGCTGTAAATTAGTTATAATGTCAGTAGATTGTTTCAGAGTAGATTTTAGTAATAGTTTTACTATATAAGAATGTAGTTAATAGTTGAATTAATATATGAGATTTGCAACATTTCTTAGCTCACACAGTAATTGTGTTTTTAATTGTTTTATCCTTTTTTTTTATATATTTTTTCTTCATAGTACTGTTGGCTTCTCAATTGGGTTGAAATAATTCATTTCATATTCTACAATTATGAGTATTTAATAAAAAAATGAAAAGATTGAGAAATCTAACTTTCCTCTTGGTTATAATATTATAGATGGAAAAAGAAATCCAGGTAAATCTTAGTTTTCAAAATTTGACTTTAAAATTAAAGAATTATATATATATATATGATTAGTTGTTAGAATGAATAAAAGAGGAAAATTAATCTGCTCACCCATGACTACCATGATGTTTGTTCCTCACCATTACAAAAATATGAAAGGATGTTTGAAGAAAATAGGAGAGATAGAACATTAACGTCACCACATGAACTAAAACAATTAAAAGACAACCGACGCGTAAATACAAGTTCGTCGTAGAGGGAATGTTACAAAAAAAAAAGGTATGAATCGATGTTAGCTTCCCATGCTTAAACAAACTTACACCTATTCATCAATGAGATTATAAATGAATTAACAGAATATGAATATTGTTCATTCACCAACTAATTCTTAGAAAATTAGATTCAATTGTTAAAGAAGATCAAGAAAAGACTACGTTCTTATCAGAATTTAACTTTTTTCAATACAAAGATATTTGATTTAAACTTAATAATGCAAATTCT
Source organism: Pinus taeda (assembly GCA_000404065.3). Taxonomy (NCBI): domain Eukaryota; kingdom Viridiplantae; phylum Streptophyta; class Pinopsida; order Pinales; family Pinaceae; genus Pinus; species Pinus taeda. The sequence continues at coordinate 45,488 of APFE030752824.1, forward strand.
TTTGAAATAAAATATAGGAAAAATGAAACTCAATCTTAAATCCTAAGAAGATTGTGAAATCAAAAGCTGGGAAAAAACAAACAATAATCCTATACTTAATAATGCAAATTCTTTTGAAATAAAATATAGGAAAAATAAACCTCAATCTTAAATCCTAAGAAGATTGTGAAATCAAAAGCTGGGAAAAAACAAATAATAATCCTATATCATAAGAATATTGCGAATCAAAAGCCCAAATGTAAATAATGGATAAGGTTCACACATTTATTTCCTCTCTTCGAGAACATTCTTAACCAGAGTTTGCCCATAAAAGATAGCACAGCTACGATTCCGGAATAACAATGAGATATGCAATACTCTAAGAGAGATCGCCTAAAACGAGATGGCGATCTAAATACCAGTGATACAAAACCATGATATCTCTAAAATTAAATTATTTGAGTACAAATATGGATCGAGCAGAAGAATAATGGTAAAATTTTGTAAGAAATTGAAAAAGAAAATTGGGATACAGAATGAATCTGATTGCTCAATATTGGTTTGAGAATCAATACATAAAGAAAGTAAGTTAAGTTTAGTTATGCATAGAATAATTATGGATAACTAAATCTAACTTAAGCTAAGTGTGCTTTATGTTCTGTTAATGTGTACATGCCTCACATGCAAACAATAGAGTTAGTTAATTAAAGCCTAGTGCACACATGTAAGCACTCAAGTTAACTAAAGTCAAGTGCACACCACATGTAAGCACTCGACTTAACTAACTAAAATCAAGTGCACATCACATGCAATAACTAGACTTCAACTAAAGCTAATTAAGGCTAACTAGGTGCATGTACACTAACACCCCCTAAGCATATCTTAGTTGAGTGTAATACAAAATTAATGAGTCCCGACAACAAGACCATTTTAGGTACCCATATATAATGCATGAAAAGATAAAAGAGGGAAAACCTGGTGGGAAGAAAAAACCCCATTCAAAATATAACGCAAAAAGTAGAGAAAAGACAATTGTTAGGTAGTCGTGTCTTTCACCCCAAGACGATCTCGCAGAAATAAAAAACCGACAGGTTTTGATAAATTGTCAAAAATAGTAACTAGGATCCTGAGGGCGGGAATTACAGATTCTATAGAGGTGTGGTGACTCCTCCAACACCCCCTGTCAAATGTTGCTCAAGGGAATCGAACCTCGGTCTAGGATGTGATACCATGAATAGGTTTGTCGTTACACTAAAACCCGCAGGTTTTGGTAAAATTTTGAAACTCGTAACTAAGATCCCTAGGGTGGGGATTACCGATTCCATAGAGGTTCGATGATTCCTCCAACACCCCCCCTAAAATGTAGCTCAGGGGAATCCAACCTAGGTTCAGGCTCTAATACCATGGAATTGAGAATGAATTTTATTACTCAATATTGGTTTGAGAATCAATACATAAAGCAACTAAGTTAAGCTTAGTTGTACATGTGATAGCTATGGATAATTAAAGCTAATTGAAACTAAGTGTGCTTTATGTTTTGTTAATGTGCACATGCACCACATGCAAGCACTAAAATTAAATAACTAAAAACAAGTACACACCACATGTAAACACTCAATTTAACTAACTAAAGTCAACTTCACACCACATGTAAGCACTCGAACTAAATCCAAATACACATCACATGCAATAACTTGAGTTGAACTGAAGCTAATTAAAGCTAACTAGGGGCATGTAGACCAACAATATCATATAAAATTGACAAGTTGCACACTAAAAAAATGACACTTGTTAAAATTTCTCTCGAAAACAAGGTTAAAATCATGGGAGCGATCGTTTTTCAAATTCATCGTATAGGTGCATAATTAAAATCAGAATAGCAAAGGGTTAAGGTCACATCGAAAACAAGCTCTATATAATTAGATTTACCTAAATGGCCTACACAAGAAGTAATGAAACACTACTTTCCTACGCATAGAAAATCCTTCCATATAGTATTATCGATGCGATAATTATAATTACATTTACAAATAGTTATAATTACTTTGACAAATAGCTCGCAGGGCCTCTGTTCACAGAAATAAACATGTCAAGCACTACCTTCATGGATGGGCGCCTGAGACTGGGAGCTTGTCGAGCGCAAAATGAGGCAATCTCAATCATCTATTCACCAAATCAGCGTTCATGTAACTTTGTAAAGAATCATTCTCACCACTTCTCAAATCCTCATCAATTATTTCATTTGTTTTTCCTTCTTTAATCATCCTCGTAGCCCATTCAGGTAGATGCTCAAATTCCTGATCATTCTTTTCTACCACGAGGGGATTTCCGCTTACCATTTGTAATAACACCACTCCAAAGCTATACATGTTTTTCTTTGTCGATGTCTTCACTCCATACCCACATTCTACACATAACATCAATCGTTATAGCTTATTACTATTATCATGGCATATAACATGATGATCTTTGCAGCGACACTTCATAATTAACAACAATAAATCGTTGGAGACGACTAATCTTTTAAGAGAGTAAAGGCACAAAGATTTAGTATCAGAAGAAACGTAGCCAAAGAGAGAACTTGATTCATAATCTATTCATGGATTTTTCAATAGCCTCCCAAGTTCAAAATCAGCTACGTGACCTACATATTCATGGTCCAACAATATGTTGCCAAATTTTATGTGGCAATGGTTAGTTGGAGGTTCACAGATGTGATGTAAATATTTGAGTCCCTTTTACACTCCAACCACAATGTTATAAAAAGTCGTCCAGTCTAGCTTCTGATTGGGTCTCAATGCCCCGCCTAAAAATACCCACAACAATCCACTAACCATGTAGTCACACACAAGAACAACCACATCATGAACAGTTAGCAGGTCTCGATGACGCCTGATGTGTTTGTGACAGGCATTCTTCAAAGTTTCGATCTCTTCTCAGACAACGTTATGAGTAATCATCATGCCCATGATTTTCTAGTTTTAGGCACTTGGCAGCAAGGATTTTGTCTCGTCCTAGAATAACAAGCTTATACAGCATGTTGGATGTGCCATAGTCGATTATCATTGCTAAAGTTCTCAATAGATTCTACTATATCTATATATGTGAGTTAACCTTGTCAATCATCTGAATAAATGCCCGTTTCAACATCCTCCTCGTTATGCGTACCATTCTTCAACCTTGATGTTTTCTTCAGCGAGAGGATGAGAATGATTATGGTCCCTATTCAACTGACCATAATCCGTGCAACTCAATTTGAGCTTAATTTTTTCTTTTTATAGACCCCTTCTAGATATGAATAATTTTTTTTTAGGAGGTCCACGAAGGCCTGTATTGAGCTCAAATGCATTATGCAGACCTTGTAAAATGCCCTCAATGAAGGAATGTCCCATGTAAATAAGTTGAAAGAGAAGTTGAAATGATCCACGCTTATGAGACCTGTGAAAGACCCAGGAATCTCACTCGAGAGTTGGTTATGGGAGACGTCCAAGGATTCAAGTAACATCAAGCCTCCTATCTCAGGAGGAAGTGATCGTGATAGATTGCTCCAGCTTAGATCTAACTTATACATGAGACTGGATGCAAGTTTTCCCAACTCCCAAGGAAATTTCGTGCTAAATCTATTGGAGATAATTATGGTCCCTTGTCAATTCACCGACGCACATCGCCGCACCATCTTAACATGTTCAGCTTCGAAGGGGCATCACCACCCTAACTCTTTCAACCTGAAAGGGAAATTAACCAAATTATTTTGGGTATAAATATAGATATGGGATAGAAGCAATATGCACAATCTGAGTAGTTGCACATGGTTGTAGCTACTTGGTGTTCTCTAAATTCATGTTTAGTTTTATGTTTAATTGAACATTGTAGTTTTGTTTTGTGTGTTGTTCTCTGAGTCATTTTTTCTCCATTGTGTACTATGTGACCTTTAATCTGGTATGAGATCTCAGATGAGCTGTGAGGAGAGGCCAAGTGGTAAATTCTTGCCTGAGGCCGATTGTGGTGCTAAGTGTTTGAGTGCAGTGAGAGTTGAGCTGCCTGGAGCTACCCGTGGAACTGACTGGAACTATGTTGTAACAAGATGACTATGAATACTAAGATTGTGCAAATCACACGCCCATGTTTTCTGAATGTAAAATGGCTCTGAGTATATTTCCATTTCAAAAAATTAGTGGCAATTGTTGGAGTTAATGCTCACATTCCATATTTGAGGAGTTGGTTTGTGATGGTTGAGAAATTCCCTCAACCTCTCTCTCTAAATTAGGAATAAGTTGGATCTCAACAACTCTATTTAATAGAGTGATCTCAATGTAATCTGGGTGTGGGTGTGTTTGCACATACACCATTTGTGCATAATTTATAATTAAGTTTCTGTGATTGTGTGCATCTAGCTGTTTTTATCATGGTATCAAAGCTGCTGAGATCTGAACCTGTGTTGTCCATCTGAGGAATACCTGAGGAGCAACTGCTTGAATACTTGCTGCTAGGTTAACGACATGGAGCTGGACCGTCTTTTCTAGGCTGTCTGTAAAAGTTCGTTAGTAAAGTCTGCGTCGCCTCTCAGACAGATGGGGCCTGTCGAAGAGGTATGGAAGTAACTGAAACCTTTGGCGGGCATGAAAATCCATTGGCGTCAATAACTATTGATTTATACAGTCCTCCATGTAGACAGTCTCTGAATCTCGGTAACTAGAACGGAAAGCCAGAAGGTGGAGCTCCAATTTCTCAGGCCACCGAATCGAACAACGTGATCCACATAGTAATCCAGAGCACAATTCGACTCAAGCAATTCCTCCACTTGCTTCCAGTCTAGGCATTTCACAGGAAGTCCTGACCAAGTCATTCTCCGTAAGTTTACAGAAGTCGAGCATATCTGAAGCAGCGGAATTTTGATGAATACTGTGCCCGATGCTCTGAAAGACACCATCAAAAGATTTAGCGCGCGATTTTTTCCAAGCATGTAAGATCGTTTTTTTGGGTTCTTAAAGTAGGAGTTTGTCTCACCACTTTAGAAAAGGTATTCTTTTCCTCTTTTATCATGGAGTTTATGGTGTTAGACAAATTCAGTGGTTTGAATTTTCCCTCATGGAAAGTAAAAATACAACTGCAATTAATGAATAAAAACTTGTGGGGAATAGTGAATGGTTCAGAAGGAGCACCTACAGATGCCAAAGAGTTATTTGAATGGAAAAATAGAGATGATAAAGCTAAGTCTGTTATTGGACTTGCTCTTTCTGATTCACAATTACATCATGTAGATCTTACTAAAACATCACAGGAAATATGGGAACATTTGGCTCAATTGTTTGGTGTAAAATCTACGAATGCAAAATTTTCCCTAAAGCTGCAATTATTTAGTCTGAAAATGAATGAGGAGACATCTATGTCCAGTCATATAAATAATCTAATGTCTCTTTTAAGACAATTAGGTGAAGCTTGGACAAAGGTAGAGGATGAAGATGCTAAAGCTGTATTATTAAATAGTCTTCCTTCAAGTTATAGTAATGTTGTTTTCACTTTGAGTCAAATAATTACAGAAACATTGCAAGAGACAATTGCAGCACTTCTGGGGAGGAAAAGCGACTGAAACCGAGGATGCCGAAGAGAACTCTCATGTAGAGAATGCCTTGTGGACAAAGTCAAGGATGAGAAAGAAAAATGCAAACAAAGGTGGCATTGAATGCCACTATTGCAAGAAAATTGGGCATACAGCGAATTGCAGAAGTCGTGCTAGTGATGTGTTAAAAGGGAAAGAATCATCAAATATAACCACAGTTGAATACCAATTGAATTCCGATGATGAATTTTATGAAGAGAGTGAACCTATTAAACTTTTTTAAAAATAACGAGCGGTTCAATTATGTGTCTGATGCCAGTATATAAAGATCAAGTAGCAGTAAGGCTCAATATGGATGGTTGTCCAGATAGTATGGCAGTTGCAGATCTAGGGAAGGATCCCTCATTAGTGGTAGACGTGGAAGTGGTTTCCTAATGAGGTTATGCGACAGATTGGGATGCTGTCCAGTAATTGACTTCGGGAGATCCGTGATTCGGGAGTTGAGAAAGGAACTCGGGAATCCAACTTGCCAACTACACCTTTCCGAGGGTTACGAGGCAACTTGATGGAGAATCCATTGTCAAGCTTGATTATTTTGTTATTTTGTTATTTTTATGTAATGTAATCATTAAGGGGGGATGTTGGAGTTAATGGTCACATTCCATATTTGAGGAGTTGGTTTGTGATGGTTGAGAAATTCCCTCAACCTCTCTCTCTAAATTAAGAATAAGTTGGATCTCAACAACTCTATTTAATAGAGTGATCTCAATGTAAACTGGGTGTGGGTGTGTTTGCACATACACCATTTGTGCATAATTTATAATTAAGTTTCTGTGATTGTGTGCATCTAGTTGTTTTTATCAGCAATTTTGTGATCTGTTTCAACAGTTTTCAATCCTTTTGTATGGCTTGTAGTTGGTTATGCATGGAACTTGGTAGATCATACAAAGGCGAGGTTCGTCCGCTTTTTTAATTAGTCGTGGGATGCTTCAAGGAATTTATGATGGAACTTGTTTTTCCCTGGTATGACACCTCCAATCAAAATTAAACTCGTAGCATTTCCGCTTTCATATTTTTTGTGTTATCGCCTTGATTGTGACTAGTAAATGTTGATTTGAGGGTACAACCAAAGTCATTGGTTGATTCCAGAGTTTGGGGTCTATATGACAGTTTAGTAGCAAATTTAATGGTCGATTTTGAATTTTGCATGTCTTGCCTTAGACAAAAATTTTTATTGTCCACTAAATTGTTTATTGCATAGGAATAGGACATGCAACATTGATCACAATTTCCAATACCTCTACCTTCACATATCTTGCAGAATCCTGATCACAGTTTTGGGAGTGCAATTCTTCTTATTCCCTCGCATGTTTACTTTCAGTTTCTGTATTATTTTTTGTCCAAAGTAGGACAATCCCATATCAGTCCTCTCAATGCCATACAAATCGAAGTATAGAGATTGTTGAGAAGGTAATCGAGGGCATATAAGTAGGAGGCAAATGAGTTTTAACCAACTGGCAGGTTCTTTTCATCGTGAACCATTTCTGAGAGATCTTAATCGACGAGTAATTGCATGAGCTATCTTCATTATAACATCTATATCTGCCTTGGAATCTGTGAGGAGGCATATGCCAGACCCAACGATGACGACCTTTGGAGCGACAAGTCGGCAAAAGTGCAACAAAATGACCATACATCAACAACAGGGTCGTAATTAGACCGATTACCCATGTATCTCAAACAGCTCCATAGGGCCTATACTCTTTTCCGTCACGCCATGAGCGCGGGAAATTAGCCATTGCATAAGGAAACATTGATGTGTATTGATGCGTCGAATTGTAGAAGCCCATTATGAAGAGATATCTCTGTCCCTGGTGATTTTCTTTGATATAATATAAATTTTCATGACCTGCTAGATGAGAATATCGTGAGTTAGCAGAGCTACGTCCATATCGTGAAACATCATTGAGGCATATTCTCTGCCACCGTATATCAATGAGTTGAAGAGAAGAAAATGTGTCATCTGCAGTTGGTTTTCAGAATATAGAAAAATTATATGTCATATTTGTCGCTAAACATACTCTAGTGAATTTATAATGTTGTTTTGCAATTCGCTTGAGCTTTCAAAATATCAACTGAATAAAAGTTTTGAACGAGTACTCAATTGTGTGTTTTTGTGGAGCTTTGAGTCCATTTCGAAGTGGAAGTGAAAGAGGGATAAAGAGTGTTGGATCTGCAACAGTATGTGAAGCAAAGAACAGGTAGAAATCCCGTAAACAGTTTTGAGGAAAAGGCGTAGTCATAAGAATTTTTTTGGTTTTATTATGCGCTCTGCATTTGGTGAATATTGTGAAGTATACAATCATTAAATAGATCGGAAAATCTTGAAGGCTGATAAATTCAAAACAACGAGTAGCATTGTTTGAGGTCGATATGAAAGAGTTGGAAGTCAAAAGGAAAAAGGAAAAAGAGTGACATTGCATTAAAGTGCATAAAAGAATGTGTAGATGACAACATCTACTTCTCATTGTAGATGCAAACACAACAAAGGAGGTTTGGGATATCCTTGAGAGGATTTTGGGTGTAAAGGGGGTAATCAAGTCGAAGTCGAAGATAGTAGTGTTGTAAAGCTTGATGTAGAAGTGCTTGAAGATGGATATGTAGTAGTGAATCTACAAAAAGATGAAGTGTTTGGTGAATCCCACTTGAAAGTGGATCACAATATTAACAGTGTGTTATACCTGAAGGTGCTGAATTTGTCATAGATAATGTTGCCAATGGGGAAGCAACTAATTCAATGGCTCCAAAAATTGATATTGTTGTTGTTAACTTCGATGAATAGCAATTAAATAGTGATGAGTAGTTGCATATGGTGCAAGAAAAAAATCTTATTGATATGTTGTTATTTGGTGAAAGAAACCCACTTATGTTTGGAAACTAAGTGGAAGAAAACATATTTGTAGAAGAAAACATGGAGAAGATTTTGAGGCATTGACAGAGTCAAAGAAGGAAGAAGAGAAGAAATCTCTCATTTAGAGAAGAATGAATACAACCAATATGGTTCTGGAGATGTTTTTTCAGATAAACTTAACATTGATTTTGATTGTGCAGAGATTAGAAGCTACCAAGAAGAGGCAACAAAATTTGAAAAAGAAATAAATTTTCTTGAAGCATGGCATGAAACACCATGTGTTGATGATGTCTACATATAAGTTGCAACTATGAATGTTGAAGATAGCATGGATGATGTAGAAAATGAAAATGTCAATGAAATTTTCATGTATTGGAGTATTGAAGAGATAAAATTATATTATGAAATTATGTTTCAGTAAATTGATAATCAAAAGATTGATGATGAAGAGAAAGCTATAGAAGATTACAAGTGGCAGCAGTCCACTTGCAAGCATATTTTTGAAGAAGTAGAGAACATAGACGGATAGCCTAAAATGATTTTCTATGTTTTTATGATAAACAAAGGTATAACGATGGAAGAGTTGCAACATCAAATGAAAAAACTGAAATTTGGAGCCTATAAAAATAAGACAAAGATGAAGCAATTTAGAGGATACAGGATCTGGAAGAAAAAGGAAAAACAAATCCAGCATAAGAGTTGATGTCAAACTTTTGAGTTATTGTAAGCCTAACTGAAACATAGACTAGCAATCATGTTCAAATTATGTTGAATCAAAGTCATAATTAAAAGGAGTGTTGGAGATAATTACAATCCCTTCTCAATTCAAAGACGCACACGGCCTCACCCCATTAACATGTTCAACTTCAAAGAGGCCCTCACTATTTCAAGTGGAAAGGGAAATTAACGAACTTATTTCGTGTGTAAATATAGATCTGGGATAGAAGCAATATGCACAGTTCGAGTAGCTGTACGCAACTATAGCTCCTTGACGTTATGTAAATTCATTTTTGGTTTTACATTTAATTGAACAATCGTAGTTGTGTGTTTCGTTTTTTTCTTTGAATGAGTTTTTCTCTACTATTTACTCTCTGACCTTCACAATCGATTTCTAGATAGGTATAGTTCACTTAATTATCTGCAATACCCGAGGGAACTAATGATCCTTCATGTTAATGCATTTACACTCAAGCTTAATACCCGAGGAAACTAATGATCCTTCATGTTAATGCATTTACACTCAAGTTTAATGTCGACAGATTCATAAGATGCCCCAAGGTTTTCGATATGCTTCCTTCTAATGAGTTTCATTGAAATCTAAAACCTCCAAATTAATTAAGTTCCCTACTTCTGGAAGAAAGGTTCCATTGATATTGCTCAAATTGATCTTTATCATATTTCTTAGCTCTCTTATCTCGGGAGGAATGGCATCGATCAGATTGTTGTTAGAAAGGAGGAGATTAGTAAGGTTTGGCATCTGTCCCAAGGGAGAAGTTATACCTCCATCGATGATGTTATGAGAAATTTCAAGATAATACAATGTGGAAAGCTTAGAAATATTACTTGGTATGAAGCTTGTTAAGAGAGCGTTTTGCAACCATATGCATTGTAGTGAGACGCAATCTTGCAAAAGGTCGTTGATATTCCCCTCCACTCTATTATTGGAGATGACAGGTATGGTCACGACCCACAATTGCATAGCGCAGAAGGAAACGATCCATTGAATCCATTGGAATCTGAATCTAGAATATTCGGCTTGCTGAAGTGTCCAAACTTGGCTGGGAATGAACCTTCGAACTTGTTTTAACCACCCCCCCTTAAACTCAACTTGGGGAATGGAACCTGGGTCTTGGGGAATCGAACCTGGGTCCAAGCTCTGATACCATGTGGAGGTTTGCCCTCACACCAAAACCAGCAGGGGTTGGTAAACATTACAAGCCAGTAACTAGAATCCCCAGGGTGGAAATTATGGATTCTATAGAGGTGCTGTGATTCTTCCAACAATCAACCCATACATGTTATTGGAATCCAACTTCAAGAATGCCAAATTCTTCATGCTACTGCTTTCATTTGTTATAGCTCCACTCAAATAATTAGTAGCTGCATCAAAGACCTGCAAATTTAGCACTCAACTGAAAAGAGCTGGGGGGGTTGAGTATGTAAGTTGATTCTCCTAAATCTTTAACGATACCAGATTTTTGAGCAGGCCTATCTCGCCAGGTTTTGTACCATGTAAGGGGTTCCAATAAACAGAAATGGATTCAAGACTCTTGTATTTTCCGATGGAGGGATGGATGGTATCAGTAAAATGATTATCAAGCAGCGAAATTAATTTAACGTTTTCCAAATTCCCAATCTTTGGCGGAATGTCTCCCTACAATCCCGAGCTATAGAAGACCAAATCTAGTAGCTGACTGTAGTTGTTGATTTCGGATGGTAAAGATCTATTGAAGGAATTGGACGGTGATTATTTGAACATTAGTAAGCTTACCGACATACGAAGCAATGATACCAGCGAGATTATTTGTAGCTATAAAGAGCGTAGTCAGGCTTACCAGATTACCTAGCTAAGTCAGAAATTTTTTGGTACTCATGTTCATAATGGTAAGAAGGCTGCAACTTCTTATACCGGGATGAATGAAGCCCATTAAGAAATTGTTGGCCAGATGGAGTTGACGAAGCTGAGTGAAGTTGGTTATTTGGTGAGGGATAGCACTAGATAAGTGATCATCGAAAAATATCAGGCTTCTCTAGGGCAACCACCTTTCCCATATCACTGGAAAGATGACGAGATAGACCTTTATATGGTAGCGAAACTGAAATGACCTACCTCCCATAGGTGTTGCGGTAGACACCTTCCGAGGTACATGTATCCACATTGGAAGAGTTGTGGTTTGTCCAGGTTGAAAGAACATTTGGAGGAACTGCAAAAGATGACTTGATTTCTAAAAGCATGACTCCATCTCCCGACAGAGCGTTGGCGCTGCAAATGAATGTAGGAAGCTGGCCAAAATAGTGGAGAGTATTTCAAACAAGAAACATTGTCCAACACATAAAACTATATTTCTCGATTCTCATTTCCATGCTAGCGTCTACTTCATGGCTTATGAAATAGGACAAAGATTACGAGTTCAGTGGATGCTCATAATATATTATCCTAAGTCAATGTCCAGAACTATATAGTTCATGTTGAGTTAATCTCACTGTCTGCTAGGTGTCATAAACAATTCAGTTTTACTTCAGTTTAGTCGATTTTTACTCTATTCATTTATTGTTGATGTTTTCAATGTAATTTATTTAGCTAATTTGAATATTGATAAAAGCAATCTCTACTTCACCATCTTTTCATGCTTTTTCATTATATCATAGCTTCAATTCACATAAGAATCTAGAGAGAGCAACAAAGACCAAGAATTTGAGGAGAAGAAGCTTTCATTGTTTTGAAGAAGCTAGTTGGTTGAAGTCGTTCTATGAAGAAGACAATTCAGATCGTTATCATCCCTTAGTTGAACAAGAAAGCAGACAATTTTTTTTATTTTTTTCTTTATTTTTCTTTTAATGATCAGTGCAACCCTCCACAGTGATCAAGTGCGTTGATGGTCGAAACTAGGAAAAACTGCAATGCAACGCAACCTCACACTCTCGGGAAATGCGTTGATTTCCACATTTCACGAGAACAAGATTTGAACTCGTGAATTAGCTTCTCCAAAACAAAATCATCACATCAAAGTTTAAAAAATCAAGTTTCACGTCATTCCATAGCTGTGAACGAACCAGCGAGGAGTCAAAGAAGCTAGTGGATTCAAAGAATCCCGAGGAGTTAACATATTTCCAAAGGTGCACATTTTGTTTTAAAAGTTTATCAATTTATTTTAATGGTGATCCTTTGAGTTATTTCAAAAGTCCTTAAATGACTTATTTCAAAAAAATTACAAAAGAAAGAGTTATTACAAATTTTTTAAAAGGGTTAAATTAAACCCCTTTTATAAGACACATTGCTTAAAACAAGGGTATCATTTTAAAACGAGTTTCTTTTTATTAAAAGTTTTTGTTTTCTAAACTTGAATTATAAAAAGAAAGGTGTTTCATTTTTTTTCAAAGAGATATTTTTCAAAAGCATATTTAAAAAAAAAGAGGCCACATATCCACATTGGAAGAAATGGCCTTTTCGAGGACCTTGCCACATACCTTGACTTTGCTTAGAAAAGATTATGACTTTTTTCCTTTAATACTAAAGACATTTACACAAGCCCAAGAATCTTGAGATACCCTACTGAAAGATTACGTAGAGATGACCAAAGAAAAATATGAGCCATGAATAATAATCAAAGAAATGTTACTGAAAAACTAAGAAAGAAGGAGTAGAGAGCCAAATGTTGGATACAAAACTCAGTCGATGACTCTATCTTCAACAAAATAACTGGCACATCAACAACAAAAGAAGATTGAGATATTTTAAAAGTTGCATACCAAGGTGGTGATATAGTGAAGAAAGTTAAATTACAGACATTGAAAGCACAGTTTGAAACCCTGAAGATGAGTAACATAGATAATGTGGATCACATCAAACTCATTGCTGAAACCATTATAGGTCAGAAGATTGTTGAGAAATTCGTTCTAATCCTACCCAAGAAATATGACATGATTGTAACAACCATTATGGAATCCAAAGATTATACAACTTTCTAAGTAGAACAATTAATTGGATCACTTCTGGCACACAAAACAAGAGTCAACTTGGCAGAAGATTCGATGGAACAATCTTTCAAAGCACAACTCTCTTTTGGTAGAGGCGAAGCTAAAGGATATAGAAGAGGCAACAAGCAAGGCAAAGGCATCTCCAAATACCGTCATGTAGCAGAGCAATGGAGACGTCCACAAAACCAAACTTAGAGAAGAAGAACGTGGAGCAAATCAAAGTCCATTGCTATTACTATAAGAAATTTGGACATTATGAGAATGAATGTAGAAAGAAATAGTGAGATCAGCAAAGAGGCAGTGTCCATCGCTCCAACAATGAAGGAGAATCCTCTGAGACAATGTTTCTTTCTTGCCATCTTTCTTAATACAATCACAAAAAGGACCTTTAGCTCCTACACAGTGTTTGTAGAAATCATATGATAGGAAACAAAAATATTATTTCTTATCTTGATGCTTCCATAACACTAGAAATTACACTTGGAGATTGTTCTTGTATTAAAGGCTAAGGGAAAGGTATTGTCCTTGTTCTTACTAAACAGAACAAGAAGAAATACATATTTGATGTTTATTATGTTCTGCATCTAAATCATAACCTCATTAGTGTAGGACAATTGATGGAACATGATTATGATGTAATATTTCAAGGGAACACATGTTCTATCTATGAAATAATTCCCAATAGAAGGCTAATAATAAAAGGTTGAAAAAACCAAGAATAAGATGTTTCCATTGAATATTTGAAGTCAAAATCTCTCATAGACTTTAGTCCATAATGTGTCAAAAATAGATGAATCTCATCTATGTAATTCTAGGGATGGCCACCTCCCATTCAAGACTCTAAGTCTACTTCAGAAACATTCAATCATCATTGGTCTACCTATTATGAATGAAAAAGGTTGTAATTATGAAATTTTTGTTCTATTCAAGAATAAAAGAGATTGCTTTCCCACATATTCCTCTAGAGAAAAAGAGCCTTTAGAGCTAGTTCATACAGATATATGTGGCCCAATGCAAACACATTCCATTGGTGGTATCCCTTACTTTCTAATTTCCATTGGTGATTATAGCAGGAAGATATGGATGTATTTTCTCAAAAATAAATTAGATACATTCTCAAGGTTCAAATAATTCAAAGCAGAAGCAGAAAAACAGAGTGGAATGCCTTTGAAAGTAATCAATTCTCGCAAAGGAGGAGAGTACAGTTCCAATGACTTCAAATCTTTTTATCAATAGCAAGAAATCGCCATGTAGAACACAATAAGATATACTCCACAAAAGAATGGAGTAGCAGAAAGGAAAAACCATCTGATCATGAACATGGCCAGATGTATGCTTCGTGAGAAGAAGTTTTTAAATAACTATTGGGGTGAAGTAGTTTCGATGATAGTGTATGTTCTCAACAAATCTCCAACAACCAGTATGCAAGATATAGTACCTCAAGAAGCATGGGATGGTAAAAAGGTAAATGTATCTCACTTTAGAATTTTTGGATCAGTAGCATCTTCACATGTTCTTGAGAAGTTGAGAAATAACTTTGATGAAATGAGTGAAAAATGTATTTTCTTAGGCTATACTTAGAAGTCAAAATCTTATAGACATTATAATCGAGTTACCAAGAAGTTCTTTTTAAGCCGAGATGTTAAATTTTTTGAAAATAAATCTTGGTCTGATCAAGTTGATGAAACTTTAAATAAGTCTTTTTATCCACCACAACCACCAATATTGTAGGTTCGAAAAGAGCCATACCATTATGAAAATGGTATATATTTACATAGTGAATCCACTAGTGATTCAACATCTTTAGAAGATAGTCATAAAACAAGAAGCATTAGAGAAATATATGAGTCATAGCATGAGTTTGACCAACTGAATATGTTTTCATTTCTTTCATCTCAACCAACCCACTTTGAATAAGTAGTTAAAGAAAAGCATTGATTTGATGCAATGAACCAAGAAATTGTTGCCATAGAGAAGAAACGAACTTGGGAATTAGCTCATCTCGCAAGAGAAAAAACATAGTTGGTGTAAAATGGGTATATAAGACCAAGTTGAATGAAAAAATAGAGATTGAGAAACATAAGGCAAGGTTGGTTGCCAAAGTATTCTCACAACAATTTGGTGTCCACTATGTTGAAACCTTTTCTCCAGTAGAAAGGTTAGACATTGGAAGAACAATTGTATGCACAAAAACTCAACACAATGGAAAGTCTATCAGCTTGATGTAAAATCTACCTTCCTAAATTGTATATTGCAGGAAGAACTTTATGTAGAGCAACCTCCTGATTTTCAAGTTCTAGGATAGGAGCATAAGGTATATAGATTGAAGAAAGTCTGGTATGGCTTGAGACAAGATCCAAGAGCTTCGTACAGCCGCATTGACACCTATCTCATCAAAAGTGGTTTTTGTAGAAGCAAACATGAGCCAACTTTGTATACCAAAACTCATGAAGGTAAAATTATTATTGTATGCCTTTATGTAGATGATCTTCTTTATACATGAAATATGATGTTAGAAGACTTCAAAGTAGTAATGCAAACAAAGTTTGATATGATAGATCTAAGGGTCAAGAAATACTTCTTAGGCATTGAAATTGAGGAATTTGCTAATGTAATTTTTGTAGGTCAACAAAATTATGCCACTCACATCATCCAAAAGTTCATAATGACCAATTCAAAACCAGCCGATAAACCAATTGCTTAAGGAACCAAACTAAGAAAATAAGATATATCACCACCAGTTGATCCCACATTGTATAAAAGTCTAGTTGGTAGTTTGTTTTATCTCACTGCAACTAGACCAGATATCATGTTTGCAACAAGTTTTGTATCTAGGTTTATGCAATCACCAAAGATTTCTCATTGGAAGTTTGCAGAAAGGATCTTAAGGTATATTATAGGGACCATATACTATGGTTTTTTCTATACACATTCTAAAATTGTTCTTGTTCAGGTTATACATACATTGATTATGTAGGGAGTTTAGATAATCAGAAAATCACCTCAGGGTATGTTTTTAATCTTGGAACCAATATAATTTCATGGGAATCTAAGAAATAGTCAATCGTTTCAATACCTTCTGCAGAGGAAGAACATGTAGTAGCAAATTCACTAGCCTATCAAGTAGTGTGGTGAGAATATTATTGAAATATTTATCAAAATGTTCAAAAGGATCCAACTCCTATTTACTATGACAACAATTCAACAATTTATTTATCAAAAAATCATGTTTTCCACAAAAAAAGCAAACAGATCGACATTCATCTCATCTATGATCTTGCCAATGACGAGGACATAGTACTTGTTATTTGTGGATCCAAAGATTAGCTTGCAAATATTTTCATAAATCCATTGGGCAAAAAAGTATTTGAATTTCAAAGAGAGAAATTGGGTGTTGTGAGGGTATATACTTGTAGTAGTTGATATTAGGAGTGGATGTTAAGCTATTAATCTCATTCTCTGCTAGGTGTCATCACATTTTATTACTTTGTTTTCTAAGTGTCATACACAATTCATTTTTACTTCAGTGTATTCGAGTTCTACTCCATACATTTATTGTTAAGGTTTTCAATGTAATCTATTTAGCTATTTTGAATATTGACAAGAGCAATGTTTGCTCCATGATTTCTCTCCATTCTTTGTCAATTCACATGATTTTATACATATTTCGAGGCGATTTCTAGTTATATATGATTCTAAAATTTAATGATGAGAATAATTTGTAATTCCATAAGCATATTTTGTCATTCTCTAATTGCCTAATAAATCGTTTCAAATTTGATGATTTTATATTAAAAAAAATATTCCATACAGAAATATGTCATTGAGACTTAAAAATGCTTGACTTGTATTTGCATTTGTGATGGTAAAGACTTTTTCACAATTTCTTTTGAACAAAATCTTTGGCAAAAATAAAGAGAGGAAAACTAAACCGCATTCTAAATACGTAGAAGACTGTGAAATCAAAAGCGAAAAAGTGAATCATCGATAAGGATCACTCATTTCGTTCCTCTTTTCAACCACATTCTTTACATAAATTTGCCAATAAACTTGCCACAACTACAATTGCAGGATAATTATCATATCTCTGAATTGACGCCAATAATTGAAATTGCAATTTCAGTGACAAAAACATGCGATTTAACAAAGCTGAAGTTACGAAAATGTAAGAAATATTTCGTAAAACAAGATGACCATCTAAGTGATATAAATACCAGTGACACAAGGCCATGGGATCAGGGATGGAATTTGAGGGCATTTTGCCTGTCATAGACCATTTTCACCATATTTAACATTTATAAATTTTTAATTCGCGTTTTTATTCATGGGTTTCGAATAGTAGAAAACGTAATTTTGACGGTCAATATTTTTGACAAACGTGATTAGTGCCTATTCGGGCGTTGTTGGCATCTTGGCATATACCGTCCACGTTATTGGAAACTTGGCATCTCAGGGCATATCATATAAATGAGGAACACCGTCGTCATGAAGTCAAATGTTATTTTAAGTATCATTGCCACGTGGCACTATTGCAAAAAAGTTTAAGTTTTGTTTTATTTACGCACATTTTTTGGTATGAATGACATGGCATGGAAGAGATGATATGAATCCATTTATGGCATCCCTGCAAGGCACCGATTGAGTGTAGTCTCAGCCCCTTCCTACTTCCAATTCCTACATGACTCTCAAAATCCGCCACACGTTACAAACTTAATCGACAATCATCGATTAAGACTAAGTGATAAGAAACATGAGTGACGACCTTCGTCTTCCACCCTCTTCACAAATTTCACATCATTTAAAAAAATTAAAGCGATTATGAATTTCCAGAAACTTTTAATCACTATAAATTATCCCTAATTTCATATCAAGATTTTGATAATATATATAATTTAGTGCGTTCATTTTATTGAGAATTAGACAAGTATATGTTCATGATAATGACGCATCATAACATTTTATCCTCTTGGTACATTGATTGAGGATTAATGGGAAGAAAATATAATATATAGACGTATGTGATTTCGTGGGTGGCTTGGTTTGTTCAATTAATTTTTATGTTTTTATGTGCTTTGAATTTAATATGGAGATAAAAGAAGCAAAAGATAACAATGTTATTTATGAGAGATAAGAAATGATAATTATGTAAAACAATTATATGAATGATGAGTGAATAGGTTGGAATTGTTTAAAAATAATATTAAGTTGATAATTCTAACAAATTGCTTTTATAAAAGATAACAAAATTTGTCTTGTTTTCTTTATGTGTAGATTGAATAATTCAATCAATTTGTCTTTAATTACATCTCTGAAATAAAAATTGTTCTTAGTTACATGTCTGAGATAACATTAAAACAAATTTGAATGTGGTTATGTATAATACACTTAATTCTACTATTCAAAAAATTTATAATTTTTTATTATTATGAAAAT
>APFE030752825.1:0-26486 GCA_000404065.3 Pinus taeda
TCAAGTCCCCTCTCTCTTCCTTCCTCTGTCTCTCACCTCCCTCTGTCTCTTCCCCCATCACACACTCTCTCTCTCCACCTTCCAACTTTGTCACTATCTCCCTCTCTCCCCCTCCATATATATGTCTCCTTGTCTCTCTCTTCCCTTTCTTTCCCTATCCCTATCCTCTCCTTTTATCTCCCTTCCCTCATCTCCTCTCTCCCTCATTCTATACTCATCTCTCCCTTATCACTCCCTCTCTATATGCACCTCTATCTCTCAATGTCTTTGTTCTTCCCTCCCTCTATTTCCTCCTCCATATCCATCTCTCCCTTTCTCCCTCTCTTCCCCATCCACTCTCTCTTCCTTCCTCTCTCTCTGTGTCTCCGCCACCTCTATGTCTCTCTCCCCCACTCTATTCCTTGTCCACCTCACTATCTCTCTCTTAAATATGATCCCATTGTAATACATTTATAAAAATATCTCAAAAAAATAAAAAAACATAATTGGTTGTAAGATATTTAACCTATATTTTGGATCAATCACGTTAAAGAAAATACAATAATAAAAAACTTAAAAAAATCATGCACTATCTCTCCTCTATCATTGTTAGTCACTTTTCTTTCTCTCTTTGCTTGAATCCTTGGTTAAAAATGCTTCTATCCTCGTTCTTTATAATATTATTATATGATATAAAATTTTCACATATGTATTATATAAAGATTCTCCTTTTTAATATTTAATTAAAATATTGATTTTAATTCTCTATGGGAATATATTAATTTATTTTTTATTTTTTTATTTATAAATTTCACATATGTATAATATAAAAGATTCTCACTTTTTTAATTTATTAAAACCCTCGATTTAATCTCTATGGGAATATTTTTGGTAGTCGTGAGGATAGAGGGTTTAGATATACCTCAAATGTAATGATAACCTTTTTCCTTTTTAGATTTAATTAAAAAAAAGTTATCAAATGAAATTAAAATAAAATATTTGTAAAATATTTTGATTTTGAAATAAGTTATGGTTTTTGGGCCTGTGTTATTATTGATAATCCATGGTATTGGCCTATGGCATTGTAACAAAATAATTAAAAGCCTAGATCCATAACATAATAATCAAAAGCCTAGATGCCCATGGTATTGATAAACCATGGTATTAGCCCATGGTATTATGATTTTCTTCCCTCCTCTCCTCTCTCTATCTTTCTCTTCTAGGAATTGACACATGGTATTGTAAAACAACCTATTTAGAAGTTAATAATATCCGTGGTAAACATTCATGATTAAAAATCTTGTTATATTGTAAATATTAAAATTTTATCCGCTTATTAATTAAATTTAAGATGGTTATACAATCATTATTTTAATTTATATGGTAAAATGGATGCTAATTTATAAGTACTATTTATATGTTATATATTTTAATGGGATATGTATATTATACTATATTTTAGTGTGATATGTATATTATACTTTTTTTCATCTAAAATTTGTTAGTAATCTTATTAATAAAAATTAATAAAATTACAGAAATTAAAAAAGTTTGAATTTAAAAACTATATAACCATCTCACATCTAACACTTACACATCTAATGTCGAACATCTAACATCTCACACATCTAACACATCTAACATCTCACACATATAACGTCTAACATCTAACATCTCACATCTAACACTCACACATCTAACATCTCACACATCTAAAGTCTAACATTTAACATCTCACATCTAACCCTCACACATCTAACATCTCACATCTAACACTCACACATCTAAAGTCTAACATTTAACATCTCACATCTAACCCTCACACATCTAACATCTCACATCTAACACTCACACATGGGATGTAGAGTCCATAATTCGTCAATTTAATTTTTTATTTATTTAATTGAGGGCCTAGATTGTTTCTCAAGGGAATATGCTCAACATATTCTTTGTGAATGCTTGTGGATGATGATCTGTTGACTTTTTTTAATTTAGGGCCTAGATTGATTCTCAAGGGAATATGCTCAATATATGCTTTGTCTGAATTGTTGGACGCCTAATCCTCAATGGGCTAGTGTGGGAGCCGAATAGACAAAAGGAGTCCAAGAGACCTTGGGATGTGGAACCCAATGGTCAAACCATGTACTATAAATGTATATCACTTGTTAATAAAAATGTACTCTCATGTTTTATGTTTCAGATTATGTTGCTGCCATGTGTGTTTGACATGGTATTAGAGTTAGCTCCTGAAATTAGTCTTTATGTAACTCCTTCTGTGGTAGTTTCATATATGTGTTTCTCTGTCAAGTCCGCGCCTTCTGTGGCAATGTCATATATGCGTTTCTCTGTCAAGTTCGTGCCTTCTGTGGCAGTGTCATATATGTGTTTTCTCTGTTAAATCTGCGCCTTCTTTCTAGACTGCGCCCTCTGTCATGTGCATTTTTTAAGTAAACGCTGAACGCTGTGGTAGGAATGCTGGTGTTCTTAAAGGTGGACGTCAATGAAACGGCTCAAGTGAGTGAAGAATGGGACGTTCGAGCAATGTTGACCTTCATTTTCATAAAAGATGGGAAACAGATTGACAAGCTTGTTGGGCTCAATCAACTAGAGTTGGAGAAGAAAGTTTTAAACTGTGTCGCCATGGCCCAGTCTGCTTGAAATCATCTTCATGAGTATTTATGTATGTTTCGTTGATACTTGAAGTTGTGTCAGAAGCTAAACCATGACTATAGAGGTTAATAACCTGGGCGTTTGTGTCTGTAATATATATTAGATAATGTGTAATAGTTTTCATTTAGTATGCTTATGATGCTCTTGGTATGAACACTGTTATGAACGTTGTCATGAACGCTGTGGTATTACGTTGATGGCACTACTCCATACCTCGGCTTGGAACATTGTGATAAGGGTTAGAAATCTCAGCACTTTCAGAAAACTCATCACTGTCATGTGAGACCACCAGGGGCTTCTCTTGGCTTAATACATTGAATGTGTTGTTTATCTTGGCTTATATTTACGCTACTCCCACAATTTTTATATTTGCGCTGCCCATACATTTACACTCACCATACGCATACACTACTTCGTATTATGTTGAATGTGTTGAATGTCTTTGCATTGGTATCATATATGGTTTTTTAAGCTGCCCCATCCATATATATTTATTGAACGCTGGTCCAGTTTAATACAGTTCTCGAACGCTGCCATCGAAGTCTGTTTGAATAATTTCTTGAACGCTGCCATCGAACTCTGTTGAAGATTTGGAGCTCAGAATGCTAGTATCATATATGGTTGTGCGTTGAACTATGGTAGCTGGTATCAGTTCTTGCATTTATGCTGCCTTAATACACAATCTTGTGTATTACATTGAATGCTGGCATTGAAGTGTTTGTAAGGTTGTTATGAAAGTGTTGTGGTATAAATTTGGTGTATACCCGACATTGAAGTCTGATTGTTACAATAGTCTGTTGGTAATAGCGGCTGCATAAATTCTGGTGTATAGTCCCTCTCTTCGAATTTGAGCGTCAAATGTGAATGCCATGCCATGAATACTGTGAGCTAGAGTCTGTTGTGCATATGGATGGTTGTTTATATGCTATTGTATGATGCCTAAATTTGAAAAACAGAGTCAAGTTTCCAAAATTAGTCTTTCTGCTATGTAACTGATAATTCTCCGCAATATTCTCTATTCATGTGTTCTGTGTACATATGCATTGAAAGAAGCAACTTTGAAAGAAGATAATGCGGTGGTGATATGGTCAATTTGAGTGTTGGCTTTGGGTGTTGAAGTCCACATGTGATGACCATGTTCAAGTGTAGCTGGCTGTAAATTTTATGCGCTAGTAAGTTCCTCTACGTTAATTCTTTTTGTGAAGGTTGTGTACGCTGGTATCATAAGCTGCCCCAGTCATTGTATTTACACTCAACATTGTATTGTGGAAGCTCTAGAATCTGTTGATTCTCTCAAATTCTCTATGTGTTGCATGAGTTTTGTAATGCTGGGTGAAATGTTGAATCGAGTTGAGTGAGAAAACCATGTGTTGAATAATCCTCGATGAATGTGAACAATGTTGCTATAGATGGTTATGGCCTACGAATGGTGTGAACGTTGGCTTTGAATGTATTCAATCATGCATTGCAAAAAAACTTTTGAATGGTATTTTGTTTGGTGGATTGATAAATCATGGTGCCTCTAGCGTAACCGTGGTGCACCGTAACTGCGGTGGAGTGTAATCATGGTGCCTCCACAGGGCGTATCCATGATACCAAGTCTCGTGGTGTTGCATGGTCATGTTGACCAGAATGCTCGAATTTAAATGCTCATCATCCAGGAAAGCATTGGAGCCTGTAAGTCGAAGGCACTGTAGCCTCGAAGCCTTGTAACATAGAATCGAGATATTGCAATACAGTGACGACATCAACATCGATATCTGCTGAAGAAGTAATCATACGAGTCGATTTTCTAATAAAAAGATTGGACAGGCTCCTGCATTTCTTGGAAGCAATTATTGAAGATTTGTATAAAGTCTGTGGGAGAGGAAGATCCCATGGAAGCTGTCAAATCGCTTCATGAATCCATACAGTCTTTCATAGTTGGTGATTGTTTCTATCTTTGACCCCAATAGATGTCAAGGACAAAGGCAGAAATTTATGCGCTATTTTGATAACTGTTGTTTTGATATATATATATATATATATATATATATATATCTATAATATACGTTGTTTTCATAATTGTTGTATTGACATATATATGCTGTTCAGTTTTGGCACACCACAGCAAGAAATTTTCAGTTTATGAGATTATGTACAACTCTTTCTCTAGTGATCTGTAATCCCACAATTGTAGTTGTTCCACATGCTATCATCAATATATGCATGGAAACTCTTTCTCTGGCGATCTATAATCCCACAATTACAGTTGTTCAACATGTTTCATCAATGTATGCTATCATTATAGTCTTTGTCTACATATATATGCATTGATTCCTTGATTCGACTGCTGCATAAGAGTTTGGTGGGCTGTATAAAGGAAATGATTGTTTTGACAAATAAAAGTAATCTTTTGTGGAGAAAAGTTTAGTCAGTTGTATTTTCAGAACATAGTGCTGGTCATGAGTAAACTCTTATCTTTATGTAATGGATTGTAATTGGTGCTTGCTGGTTGCACACTGATCATTTACTGCACATTTATAAAGGATATTGTTGTGTACTATGAGTGGGTATTACTTTCTGCATTGAGTAGTAGTTGTGATCAATTTTTAAGGTGTAATTCTGACATTAAAGAAAAAATGGCCACAATCAAGGAAGTATTAGAGTTCCTCAAAACTCTGATATTGTCTACTACTCATGATACATTAAAAGTCAGCAAAGTTTTTCTCACAGACATTCAGGTCTGTCTACAAAATGCACAAGAGAAAATTGATTTTTTGTAGCTCGAATCTCGGCTACAACAAGAAGAATTAAAACAGAGGAGTCATTCTGAACCTGTTTCTGTTCAGAAGATTGAAACAAACTCCCATAAAGCAGCAAGGTTATATGCATATGCAGAAGTTCAGCTTGCACTTCCCAAGCCCATCATCAGACCTTGGGAAGAGCTTGTCCACAACAAACACAAAACTGGTCTCGGATACGAGAAGGACTTGTCCTTTCATATTCCAGACTACTCAAAGCCCATTTAGTTCTAGAGTGCTAGATTCCTTCATGACAGTTCACCTCTAGCTGTTCCAGATTCTGCTCCTCTTCCACAAAAACAACAACAAATTGTGAAATGCCAACATTGTGACCGAGTTAGCCATTTGAAATATCACTATTTTGATCTTCATCCATGTAAGCACTGTCATAAAACCAATCATTCTTCAAACATATGCTTCAGAAACAAACCTCCTGCAAGAACAAAGATTCATCTTAGATGGATCGCTTCTTGGTAATGGGCATCAACAGCCAAGAAGATATTTCAGTCACATGTCAGAACTTGTTCAAGAGTATTGAATAGTCTTGTAGTTGAGTTTTCCGTGTCATCTCACCTTGTATTTGACAAGGGGGGGAAATGATGGTCATCTACAAGCTTCAAAGTCACATCAAGCAAGCCTGAGCCACAACCTGCCACACCAGTTTCAGAGTTGTAGCCAGAAACAAAGATGCCCCTGAGCATGCCTTCAGTTGGTAATCTGGAACACTTCCTCTAGCAGAAGACTTCAGCTTCTTGCCAATTTCGGAAGAAGTCCAGGAACAAAATTGGGGACACTTCCTCTAGCAGAAGACTTCAGGTTCTTTCCAGTTTGGAAGAGTTCCAGGAATTGCATTAAGCATTCTAGAGTTGTTGGTCATCCTTAAACCATCACAGGTTGAGACTTCCCTTTTCAGGTTGAAGTTCTCCCTTTTATGCAGGGTGAGACCTCCCTTTATTGGTTGAAGGCTTCCCTCTTCAAAACATCAGGAGCACTTCCTCTAGCATAAGACTTGAGCTTCATGCCAGAATTGGAAGAGTTCCGGGAATTGCATTAAGCATTCCAGTGTTGGTGGTCATCCTTAAACCATCGCCCTTCATACCAACATTTCAGAGAGCACATTCAGCATAGTGCTGCCATGCATTTTTGCACATTTTTTTATTACAGCTCTCTTCTTGGACTCATACATAACCCTTCGGATTAAGGGAGGGAATGTTGGACACCTAATCCTCAATGGGTTAGTGCGGAAGCTGAATAGACAAAAGGAGTCCAAGAGACCTTGGGATGTGGAACCCAACAGTGAAGCCATATACTATAAATGTATATCACTTGTTAACAAAAATGGATTCTCATGTTTCATCTTTCAGATTATGTCGCTTCCATGTGTGTTTGACATGAATGCTTATCAATCATAGAGTTTGTTAGGTTGCATTGACTTTTAATAGATTTAAAAAATTTGATGTTCGAGATTTCTTAGGGATTTTCAAACCATACTTAATTGTAGAAAAATTGTCTTATACCTTGTCTGTAAAAGATAGAAACTCTTGAACACTTCTATTTTTATCAAAACCTTCGATTCTTAAAGGTTAAGAAAAATCAAAGTTAATAATAATATTTTTGTTGCAATAATATTTTTTGTTATATATTTATCAATGATAAATACAAATAAACCATTTAACTATAACAACCACACATTAATAATTTTAATATAATTATTTTAATATAATTATAACCATTATTATGACAAATGTGATTCTATAATTTTTTATTATAAAAAAAATCAATTAATTACTTAATTTACACAAAAGTACAAGTATTCGAAGCTTCATTTACACAAAAGTATAAGTATTCGAAGCTTTTTCATTAAATCGATTAATTCCCACACAAACGTCGGTGAGAGCCCCCTGCCATATTGTCGGTGAGACATGGACCTATGCAAACACGCCAGAGTGCGACTTCTATAATTAAGGAAAAATTGGCTAAATTTTCTGTGACGAGCAAGTTTTATTACGGTTCAAGTCTCATACATGTTGGAACTTTACCCAAAATTTTTACCTATCCCAAACCGTCCCATATGATAAATGGATCATTGGCTTCTTACTGCAGGGAAGGAAGATTTACCAACGGAGTGGATTGCTCCATTATTTTCACCCTGTCTGCACACAAAAGCTTAAAGGGATTTTTCTGGCCTCAGTATGAGAATATGATCCGGGCCAATAACAACGAAAAGAAAGACACGGCCTCCGGGCCCAGAAGTAGTCTCCTCGGGCAATCTTGCGCCTTTGTTGAACATGTAGAGTAAGACTTAGGGCGTCATTTAACCCACCATCAGTTAAAAAAGTCTAGGCCTAGATAGCTGTATAAGGGAAGATGAAGTGTTCCTTGTACATATGTGTATAACATCTTGTAAGTTTGTATGACTTTAGTTGATAGGTAAAGTACACAGCTCATTATTTTTGGGTGTTATTTTTGAGGAGGTGGTAAATTTTGTAATTATTTCTTTTTTAATAAAAAAATATTGAATTTTATTCACATTTCTTCTTTTACCTAAAAAGAGTAGTTTCTTCTCTGGGGCAATGTTACACCTTTGTTGAGCATGTAGAGTAAGACTTGGGCGTCATTTAACCCACTGTGAGGTAAAAAAGTCTAGGCTTAGATAGATGTATAAGGGAAGATGAATAGTGTTCCTCGAGTACAACATCTTGCAAGTTTGTATGACTTTAAGTTGATAGGTAAAGTACATAGCTCATTACCTTTTGGTGTTATTTTTGGGGAGGTGGTAAAATTTTGTAATTATTTATTCTTCAATAAAAAGAACATTGAATTTTATTGACATTTCTTCTTTTATGATAACAATATTTCTAATTTTTTTTAGACAACATGCATTTCTTGACTTAGAGATAAGTTAGAGATTTTTTTATTTAGACTTTCATTGTCTAAACAAATAACTAATAGCCCAAAAAAAAACCTTGACTTAGAGATAAGTTAGGGATTTTTTTATTTAGAATTCTATTGTGTAAACAAATAACTAATAGCCCAAAAAAGTCGATGTAATTCCTCATCTCCAAAAGAAATAGAAGATATTCCTGATTTTTGTGATAGCCAAAAAAAACTTGTTGTTTGTAATTCCTCCTCTCCTCCTCTCCAAAAGGTACTGTAGATTTTTGGGAGAGGTAAGTGATAGAATTGGAACCTCTCGGAGAAGGAAGAGCTCCATCTCATTATACCATGGTCAAAGATGGAGAACATGAAGAGGTTTAATAGGTTTTTGAATTTTTTTAATGGGGAGGTAAAGATGAGAAGGCAATAACATCTTTAGTTGAGATGAAATGAAACAAACATTCAACAACAAGTACATAGAATATTGAAGAGTAAGAGATATAAAGGAATATTGTAGAGCAAGAGATACAAGAGATGAAATTTTTTGGATACCCCAACCAGAAAATGAATCCATGATGCAATACTTTTTTAGTTTAAATGAATAGAACATAGAAAAAAATTACAATTATTACTCATTATAATATATATTAATTGATATAATCCTACCCTCTCAAATAAAGATTTTACTATAATTAAAAATATATAATATTATAAATGTTTAATAACTTAATAATTCATAAATATAAGATAAATCTATATTAATAATGAGTAAAAAAACATAAAAATATACCTTATCAAAAATAAATAAAAAAATCTATATAATCTAAATCTTAAAAAAAAGGTTTTAAAATTTTGCACCTTAATAAATTTAGTAATTCTCTATATTTAATAACACACAAATCTATATTAATAATTAATGCAAACAAATACAAGACCTAGAGTAAGGTGTAGTGAAATTGGGGAATCAATCACATACCAAATTTAATCACCATCACTATTTTATGCAGGGACCTAGAATGTTGAGACAGAATTAGTCAAGGATCAAATTTATTCAAGTGTAAATCGTTTTAAAGTATAAAATTTGAAAACAAAACAATAAATTTCTTTCATTTCTTATAAATTGTAAATAAATGAGTGGTTTATATATATATATATATATATATATATATATATATATATATATATATAATCTAAAAATATAAAAATAGATATGATTTTCCATTTTTAAATTGGAATATATATATAATTAGTAATATAATTTTTCAATCTACATAAATTAGTAATATAGTTTTTCAAATAGTTTATTTAAATTATGTGTTGATTTTTTTTTTGAAAAGGTATATAAAATTATATTAAGTTATGTGGACATCTAAATATTTTATTTATAATAAAGAGTGAGTGAAATATGAAATATTTTTACACATTGAATTGTAACATATCGAGTGATTATGGTGAAGTCTAAATAATTGATGTTTTTATAATATTATTTAATTAAAAATAATTGAACATGCATATTCATTTTTATTTTTTATTTTTAAGATATTTGTCAACTCCATATTGAACACGGACAAAATTACACATTTTCCTCCTCTTAGATTATAAAATAAGCATTTCCATGCACTATACATATATTTTTTTTCACTAGATTGATCTTTTTAATAAAAAGAATAACTTTTGTATTGAGGTTTTTGTGATCTATAATAAATTAAGCAATATCTTCTGATAAAAATCTGGACCTAATAATAAATCACACAAATTGGTTCCAAACAAGTTATTTTAAAAAAATAATATTATTAAATATGTACTCTTATTAAAAAAATATATAGAAAAAACCTTTATTAATACATTAATTTACACAAAATCATCGGTTATCTCAATCATCGAGTCCATTCATTTCCACGCAAGTATAGGTGAGAACCGCAATCCAAAATGGGATCTTTATATGTGAGACAAGGGATCTCTGCATAATACGCAAGTAAAAATATATGGCCAGATTTTCTGTGATGGTCAAGTTTTATTGAGCTTCAAACTTTCCCAAAAATCTCACCCATTCGAAACCGCCTCAGATGAAAGATAGATCACTGGCCAAATTTTCTGTGATGGTCAAGCTTTATTGAGCATCAAACTTTCCCAAAAATCTCACCCATTCGAAAACGCCTCAGATGAAAGATAGATCACTGGATTCTGACAGGGAAGGAAGATTTACAGACCGAGTGGACTGTTCCATTATGTTCACCCAGTTTTTGTAGCCTGAGATTAAAGGGGCTTTTCCTGGACTCATGAATATGCGAATATGATATGGGCGAATAACAACGATAACAAAGATAGAAACTGTTGCAAATAAGTATGACGGCCTCCGCGCCCAAAAGAAGTAGTTTCCTCCCCGGGCAATCGACGGCGACAAACCGGGCAGGTAACATGGTTAGTCAGCCATGGAATGATGCAGTTTGAATGATATATGTGGCCGCACGGAAATTCACTTGCTTCCATGCCTACCTGGAACTGGTCCAGGCAGACGGGGCAGTGAGAATTATTAACAAAGTGCCCCGAATTAATCGTAACTGTGGGAAGGATTGGTCTCTCGACCTCTGTCGTGGGCCTGCGAAGCGGAAAAACATGCCAAGGCCGGGGGAATATTCTAATTATCTCACCGTTCCTTCTCGACTGTTCGCCACAACCGCGGCAAATCATGGATCCTCTTGAGAGACGATTGCATCTACGGCAACGGTACTGATATCTGCTTCTGTAACTCATGGTGAATCCCGAAAAACCTGT
Organism: Pinus taeda; assembly: GCA_000404065.3. NCBI lineage: Eukaryota > Viridiplantae > Streptophyta > Pinopsida > Pinales > Pinaceae > Pinus > Pinus taeda. Next base: position 11,085 of record APFE030752825.1, read on the forward strand.
GAAAGCTCAGAAACCGCGCCTTCAAATCCTTAAAAAAGCTGTTGTTCAGATTTGAAGCGTACTCGAATGAAACAGCAATGGCAGGTCAAAATCAATAGCAGGGCAGGGCATCCTGTGGCAGAGAGAATGATGGGACACTTGAATTTCGAGAGTAAAAGCTTAGATTTTCAATTTGAAGCTCGCAGAGTGTATATACAGAGTCCAGTACTGCTCCTCTTCTTCGTTGAGAGAATTTGAAATGTCGCAGTATGAAGTTAATGAAGGCAAACAAGCAAGGAATGGCTTCTGATGGATCCTTTCCCCAAATTTCTTTTTGGTCGTCCGCATTTGTTTATCTAGATGTCCTCTTTTATATACAATATACTATATTCTTTTTTCGCCATGGAAGCTACCCGCGATTTGTTTTGTTATTTTGACTCTGCTTTCTGGGAAGCCATTATTCTGATGGGCAATCTCGGCCTTTAAGATAACGAGGAATATAATTTTGCTAAAAACATTGAGAGTAAATCTGCTTTAGTATTCTTTGCTTCTCTAACGTTTTGAATATCTCTGGATTGATCGTGACGATTTCGATAAAGATTTGTATCTTTTTAAATTATTAAATTATTTATATTTTAATTTAATTTATATATTAATATCGTAAGTTATTTGCTTATTAATTTAATTTAAATATTGATATTTATTTAAAAGTAATTTTTTTTTTCTAAATATTTAAACCTTTCTCGTTTGTCAAGTTGTGTCCGATGGAGATATACTTTAATTTTTGGATGGAGAAATTGTGAAGTATTTAATATGTCAATATTACCTGAAGATCATACTAGCCTTTAATATGGTTGGAATTTTGCCCACAGAGTTTCTAAATTGTGACTTTCACATCATAAAGTAACTTAACAATACACCCATGACCTTTTATTTTACACCATGTAGATGATCTATACTCAATTTAATTATATAGGAAATAATAAAAAATGAAAAAAAAAATAAAAATTTAGGCATGAGGTTATCATGAGAATAAGCTAGTCATCATAATTTGTTAGTTTGGTTATTGGTTTATCTTAAGTTAATTCGCTGATAGGCCTATATATATGAACTTTACATGGAAGGAGGTTTGTTGATTTTTTTTTTTTTAATGGAGGGTTTTAGTCATAATGCTAATCAATAGTTGTAGTACAAAGTTTGTTAAGTTGCATTGACTTTTAATAAATTAAAAAATTTAGATTCCTACACGCCACCAATTTTCTAGGGATTTGAGATTATTCCAATTCCAATAAATTCCTTTCCTCATCATTATTTATAACATTCATTTATATATAGAAAAATTTTATTTAGCAAAATGGTCCATTACTTTTAATAAATTTTAAAAATTAGCTTTGTACCAGGTGGCTCCTACCCACAAATTTCCTAGGAATTTGAGATTATTCCAATTCTAATGAGTTCCTCCATGATAAATTCCTCATTATTATTTATAACATTAATTTATATATAAGCAAATATGTAATAAAGTATTTTCCTACATCTTTACTATGATGCAAATAAATTCCATCCATTCCAGTATTAATATTATTGATAATAACATTAATTCTTAATATTAATTGATAATAACACTAATAACAATCAATTCTTAAAATATTATGATAATTGATATATGTAGTTATCGATCTTTAACCACCATATTTATTAATATAATTGTGATAATATTTAAGATTAAAAAAAAGTATTTTATTAACTTAATTATTAGCTTATCATAAATTATAAACATTTAAAAAAGAAAACTAAAGATTTATATTTCTAGTGAATCAAACTCCGAAAAATCTAAATTCTTTATAAATTAGTCTAAAATCTACCTAACCATAACTATTTAAAGAAAATTAAATGAATTGTAAAGAGAACATTCAAATATAAAATAATTCGTAAACTTTAAAAAATGTTGATTCGAAAAATCCATTTCTCCTCAAATTTATCTTTATGTTTTTTTTCTAAGTAAGGTTAATCTATTAATATGATACAAAAAAGGGGGATTACAGTGAGGCTTGGCCACAGAGGAACCAAGCCTCAATCAACACTCATTCATAATAATTGTCTTTGACTGCCCCAACAGAGGGGAAACCAGTCCAAAAATAACCCACACAGGGATAACGAATTTAAACAGAGCATCACTGAGACAAGGTAACCAAATCATAATTTTATCCTGAAGACACATAAAACTAAACATAAACTGAACCAAGAACATGAAAAAACTTCCACCTGGTTGGCACGACACATGGCACTCAGTCTTCTAGAGCTGACTCCTCCACAATTGGACACGCCCAGTCATCTGGGTTGTCTTTCTTGTCTGACTCGCCACATCCTTGCGCTTGGTGGCCTTCCTCCATGCTGCAAGCCCTGACATGCGGGCCTGACCTGTCACCTTGGTGACTTCCAGAAGCCTGCGTGTAACTATGTTTGCCCGTCTCAACATGTTGACTGCCAGCAACAGCTTTGCCATGCACTCTGGTTCGACCTTCATCAGCGTCCGATTCACCAGTGTTGTTTCGGCTCCTGCTGCTTGGGCTAGCTCTGTTCGCCTCTTCCATAGGATCGTCAAGAGGAACATGTGGCTCGGTCTCTTCCGTGATGGTAATTGAGATGGTGGCAACGATAACAGGGCGGTTCAGAGAACTACGAAAGTGGAATTGCGTGGTGTGAGGAGCAGGATGTGGAGGTAGGGGAAAGGTTGCAGTGCGAACTACTGCATCTCCACGACCTAAGCTATGGAGCCAGGCTCTGCCTCTGCCACTCTCGTGTCTGGGTACCGGCCCACGAAACTATGCAGGTTGGGATTATTGGCAGAGGAGGCAGGGGAGGTTGAATCAAGGCAAGGCAGAGCAGGGGAATGAGAGTTGTCGCCTCATGTGCCCCCTCTTCGACTGCGCATACAATGGCGGACCATGGTGGGTGTGGGAACAAGGAGAGTATAAGCAGGAACAGTGGAGGAATTGATAAAGGAGCTATGTGAGGAAGTTACAGAGGGATTGAGGTTATGAGCAAGATTGCAGAGGTTCCATTACCCAAATCAATACATCTCAACAACCAACATCTGCGGCTAGTGCTGGTGCGCACATTCGGTTCTCTCGATTGCGGAGGACAGACACAATGTATCAAGGGCAGAATAACAGAGAAATTCTCTGGCTCCATTGTTATGTGGGCAATGGCTCTGCCTCTACGAGGTGCCATGAATGCCATTTAGGGTGGCATGGGGGAAGTTGCAAGGGGCCATGTGGCCACCCTGTCTGCTGTCGCTCTATCTTATCATATTAACTCCTAGGATTAACACCCGCATCCGGGTGCGTCTCTTATTCCTGAACCATTTCATTCTGCACCAATTCATTGTATTCATGTATCTGAAGAGTAGTGGCCATAGAATTAAGTGTGACCTTCCACTATCTACCCCAATGTTAGCGAGAAGGTCTGCTACTTTATTCCTTTCCCTGCGAGAGTGCTTAAGATTTACAGCTCTGTGGGTTGAGTGCCAGTTTTCAATGTGCTTAAGATGCTCTGCTAGTCTCCAGCTGCTTTCTACCTTGTGTGAGGGTGTCCCTTGCAGGATCTGTTTTACCATGTTGATGAGAATCTGGGAATCCCCTTCAATTATAAGGGGGAAAGAAGCATGGAGCTGAGAAAGGAGAAGTCCTTGCTATAGCCCTTCTAATTCCACCAAGTTGTTTGTATCCCAACCAATTGAGCTAAAATAATATAGAAGCGGAATGCCTTTGTGATCTCTGAAGACTCCTCTATATCCTGCTTTACCTGGATTACCTTTAGATTCCCCATCAAAGTTGCGTTGAATCATGTGCTGGGGCGGAGGGGTCCATCTGTCGTTTGTCTTTCTTTGTGAGGAAGTTTTGCTCTGTTTTGCATGTGTACTATTCCATTGAAGGTTCCAGTTTGCCCAGATAGTCTATTCCTAAGAGATGGCTGGATAATCTTCTTCTGACCAGGCTTGAAGCATCAAAGTTTCTTGAAGGTTTTGACCTGTATTATTCCATAGAACTTTTAAGGAGGAGGCTCGTTCCATAAAGATGTGACAATTCCTTTCTTTCCAAACATTCCACATGAGGAATCCTGGGATTAGTTTCCATAACGCATTTAACAGTTTGCTTTTGTAAGGATTGTTTGCCTAGGAATGGAGAGTGTTAGAGATATTCTCCTTGCCTCGTCCTTCCTTTTGACATCTGAAGCTTACTTTTTCCCATAGTCTGTTTGCCAGTGGGTAGGAATTGAATAGGTGCTCGACGGTTTCTTCTACCTTTTTGTAGTTGGGACACATAGAAGGCCCATAAAAGCTTCTTTTCCGTAGGTTGTCCCAAGTGAGAATTTTGTTGTGGCATAACAACTAGAGGAAAGTGGAGACTTTTGGCCAAATGGTGGGGGCCCAAACTTTGTTCCAAAGTGGATCTTTGATTATTGGAGTTCTTATTGTCAATTTGTAGGCTTCTTGTGTAGAGAATGTTCCTTTTTCTTCATAACTCCATCTGATTTTATCTCTTTTATCCGAGTAGCGAATTTTCCTGGTTGAGAGCTCTGTTTTTAGACAATCCTTGGTGAGCTGAGTGTCTTGCTTGATAATGTGATCCGAGCTTATCCATTGCATGTATCCTTGAGCGTGGGCATGTGTCCAGTATTGATTTACCTTTGCCATCAGTTGCCCTTCCCAATCCTATATGTGTTGAGGTTCGACAAGGTCTTTCAACTTAGGTCTTTGCTGTCAGGAGTCTGCCCAAAACCGGGCACTACTACCATCCCTTATTTCCTAGAAGCTGTGCTGCTGTATTAAGTCCTTATGCTATTTGGCGACATTCTAGATGAGAGAATCCGGTCCTACTTATGTGAGTTCGATTAAATCATCCTTTGGTCCGTTATTGGCGTATTTCACTGTCGAAAGGTTAACCCAGGGAGTATGTGGCTCTGAGACCCATTTCCACTTGATGTGAGCTCCCATGACTGCATTACTATGCTGAGGATCACGAAGCCCCGTAACTCCATATATTTTTGGGAGGCAAACGATGTCCCATTTTACCAGAGCCCATTTTCTCTTTTGGATTGTGTTTCCCCACAAGAAATTTCTTTGGAGATTTTTGATTTCTTTGAGGACCCATTTTGGAGCTACCATGACTGAGAAAAGGTAGAGCGGCATGGATTGCAACACAAATTTGATTAGGACTAAACGGCTAGCTATGTTTAGCGCCCGGTAAGTCCAGGAAGAAAGGCGAGCTTCTAATTTTTCCAAAAGTAATTTCCAAGAAAAGTGCTTTAAAGCAGAGTCCATCATGGGAGCTCCCAAGTATTTGAAGGGAAGAGAAATTATTGAAAAACCCAAGATTCGAGCAATAAATGCTTTGGTTGTATCCGGGGTGTGAAAGAAAAAGATCTAGGATTTGGTCTTGTTAATGCAAGCCTCGGAGGCATCTAAAAAGTCAGACAAAATGGTTTTTAATTTGAGAGCTTCCTGAACTGAGGGATGGCCAAATAGCATATTGTTATCCACAAATTGCTAGTGGGTGAAGACCGAAGAGTTGGGGAAGGAAAGACCTCTTAGATGCTAGGAATGAAGAGCTTCTTTGATGGAACGACCCAGTCCTTCTGCCATTAAAACGAAGAGGAAAGGGGAGAGGGTATCACCTTTCCTGATGCCTCTAGAGGGACGAAAGGGAGAGGAGGGGATCCTATTGATCAGAATGGAGAAGAAGGAAGAGGAAATGAGACTCATGGCCCATCTAACCTAGGGAGGAGAGAAGCCAAAGGAAATCAACATTTTGTGTATATAATTCTAGCTTAAACTATCAAAAGCTTTAGAAAGATCGATTTTTAGGAGCATTCCTGCCCTTTTGAATTGCTTCAATGAGTGTATAATTTCGTGAGTGTGAATGATTCCATCTGTGATTTTCCTTCTTTCCACATAACTAGATTGCTCAGGAGATATGAGGAATGGGAGCATAGGTTTTTGTGTGGACGCAATCACTTTGGAGATGATTTTGTAAATGACGTTACATAGAGAAATGGGCCTGAATTTGTCCGGAGTCTGTGAGTGATCTTCCTTGGGGATGAGAGCTATAAAGGTTGCATTCATAGAAGGAAGCAACCATCTACTAGTTCTGGATTCCTTCACGACTTGCCAGACCTCGTCTTTGATAAGATCCCAAAATCTATGAAAGAAATTGGAAGTAAAACCATTGGGGCCAGGCGCTTTTCCTTATTTGAGATGTCGCATGGCGTTCTCCACTTCCTGTAAAGAGATTGGCCTGAGGAGGAGCTCATTGTGTTCCTCAGTTATCATTTTAGGAATATTCTTGGTTATTTTCTCAATAGCCTGCCGTCTATCAATCTGAGGTTCCTGTGTACCTTCTTGAAATGGGTAATGAACTCGTGTTCAATGTCCTCATGTTTTTCCAACCAATCCCCCTGCAGATTCTGAATATTGGTGATATTTTTATGCATTCTTCTTTTGATGGTAGTGTGATGGAAGAACTTTGTGTTTCTTTCACCCTCTTTGATCCATCTGATTCTTGATTTTTAGCTTCCAAAGAATTTCTTCTTGCTTATCTCTTTTGGATAATTGTACTTGCAAGTGCTTTTCCAACTCTGAGGTTTCTTCAGACCGTCCTTCCATGATGATTCTCTGCTGTAGTTGTTTCATTTCTTGATCTAGTCCCCGTTGTGCCTGGAAGATATTGCCAAAGGTATTTTGATTCCATTGCTTAATGCTATGTTTGAGATTTTTGAGTTTTTGCTAGAACTGATACATTTTGGTACCATCCGGGGGTTTGAAGTTTTTCCAGACCGTCTGAATCAGATTGTTGAAATCTAGATGCAACATCCAGAAAGACTCGAAGCAGAAAGGCCTTTGAGTGGCATTACCCGGCCACTGCCATTGAAGCACAATAGGAAAATGATCTGAACCTGTGATTCGTAAGATCGACGCTATGAAGTCCCCACCTACATGGAGTGCATTGTCCGAAAGAAGGAATCGATCCAATATTGAAGCGATTTGATGTGCTCTTGTTCATTTATTATTCCGAGTGTATACACCATTGTTGGATGCCGTATCTATGAAACAATTATCTTGAATGAAATTTTTGAAGTGCATGCTTTCATTGTCCAATCTGGCTCTGCCCCCTCTTTTTTCCTCCAACCTTGTTATGATATTAAAATCTCCTCTTGTAATCCAAATTGGATATGTTCTTTCCGAGTTGATCAAAGCTCATGTGTTCAGAATGTCAATCTTGCTCATTTCTTCCTAGGGGAAGTAGACATTAGTTATATGACCATGAACATTTGTCCTTGTTATATGGAAGGTGGCTTGTATAAAATGCTTACTCGCATGAATATTATTAAGTGCGATAGCTCGTTCATCCCAGATTATGGCCAGTCCTCCTGAAGCGCCAAAAGCATCCACTACTGCTGCTTTGCTGCCCAGCCACGCTTTTGCAAGTGTCTGGTCCAGGATTGTAGTGTTACATTTGGTTTCTTGTATGAAAAAATTTGGGGTTTCTCCATTTGAATCATGTTTTTTATCAGTTTGTATTTCCCAACGTTGTTTAGCCCTCTGATATTCCATGAGATAAGCTTCATGGTGCACTGCTAGGAAGGGGGTTTTAATACTTTGTAAGCTTGGAATAACTTCCCAATTCTACCAGTATTTCCCCAATGCAGATGGTTCTTTGTAGATCGGTTTTCCTACCTCTTTTTTTATTGTCTTTAATAGTATTTTTACCATCCCAATGACTCCCAGGCTAGATGTCCAAAGATCTTTGTTGTTGTGCTCTGGAGAGGATTACTTCTAAGTTTTCCAGTTGCCTCTCTGGGATTTTGTCGTATTCCTTTTTCTTACAAGCTAGCTCAAATCCCAATATATCCATATCTCCAATATCAAAGCTTTCGGGCTACTCTTCCATGTGCTGGATCCCACTTCTTTCTACTACTGTTTCTACTACATTCATGATTTCCTGTTGCATATTGTCAACCTCCATACCTTGAGTATTCCGTTTCGGTGAAATACTTGGGGCATCCAAGGTAGGATCTGTGGACGGTGTAGATTTTTGGGTAATCTTGGAGCTTGAAGGGGTGGAGAGAGGAGTTGTCTTAGGGATATCCTTCGATTGGTCAGGGATTTCATGGATGTTCTGTTCTGTTTGATTCAAGATCTCAAAGTTGTTGGTTGTGGAAGGCATTGAGGTATTAGATGCAGGCTTTTTAAGGCCAGCTGAGGGTTTCTTGTGATTCTTTTTACGGTTGGTGACCTTGGTGAAGCCATCCGAGTCAAATTTAGCTGCAATGGAGGGGTTCAAGTCTTTCAGGTTTGAAGGGCAGTCTTGGAAGAGATGGCCGAGGGCATGGCATTTTCTACAACGGAATGGAACATGCTCATAATCTATTGATTGTACCCATTCAAAATCATCATGGTAATGACTTACCGCATTCGGAAGAGCTTTGCTGAGATGCATGTAGACACAAATTCGGGCATAGGAGGTGTATCGCCTGAGTTTCGTCTCTTCTGCGATTTTAATGAACTCCCCTAAGCCATTCCCAATGTCTTGCAGCATGTCCTCATCCCAGTACTCCAGAGGAAGGGAATAGAGGCGAATCCACACTGGTGCCCAACTTAAATCCTCTTTGTCAAAATTGAATTGTTCTATCCAATCTCTCAAATATAAACCCGCGACATTGAAAAAATACGGTCCTCCATCGAGGACTCTGTTTCGGTCTTCTATATAGTTGAAAATCGCTATAAAGAATCCTTTAGGCCCCAGCTGCAGGGTAATGTGCCCTTTTGGTTTCCATTTGGCTGCTATCCATCCATGCAATGCTTTCTCTGTGGGCTAGAAGCCTATAAATTTTCCAATCAGCACATGATCCTTCATGTACTAGATCTAATTATTTATCCGATGGCTTGGGAGTTCAACCTTTGGTCTTTCAGCTGCTACAGGCTTACATGTGGCCGATGTCGCCCTGGGTGCGTCATGCTTGTTCGTGTTGTCAAGCAGAGTGTTTGGAATTGGTTCAACATCGTCCTGATGTTATTTCTTGACATCTTCATCGATAATGTGGGGAGGCGCCCTATCCTCCCCCAGAGGGGAATCCATTGCTTGTGAACTGTGCCTTTGTCGCATTTCGTTGTGTCCTCAGAGCTGAACGGAAACATGAAAATGTAATTTGTGCAGGTCTGTCGTTCGTAGGTCTGACTCAAACTCTAGATGTCCATGATCGCCAACGCTCTCGATCTTGCATCTTGTTATAATTGTTTACCAAATTTATCTTTATGTTGAATTGGTAAGAATAAACTTTTAATTACATAAAAAAGTCTTTGAATTGGTAAAAACAAACTTTTAGTAGGATGAAAATAATCTTTAAAAGTCACTAGAATCTTGTACAACTTTCAATTAAATGAACCATCATTATATTACAACAAATTTGGGATAAAACATCTCTTAATTTAAAATAAATATTATAAATAATAATATAATCTTTCTAACAAGTATCTTTAGTGAGGTTTGGGAAAACACAAATCTTAATTAAAATATATATATAAATAATAATTGTGTAAATCTTCATTTATCTTACTTTAAGAAAATTTAGAATATATCATCAAAAGAATTCAAAATGGGTTTGTGAATATCTACATCAATGAAGTGAAGCCCGGAAGATTCTCTCATTATTTATCTTTCTTAAAGAAAAAATTTAGAATATATATCATAAATAATAATCGTGTAATCTTCCTAACAAATATCCTTATTTATCTTTCTTTAAGGAAAAAATTAGAATATATCACCAGAAATTCAAATGGGTTTGTGAAAATCTACATCAATAATGAATGCCCGGTAGATTCCTCACTAAATCTTTCCAAATTTTAAGTTAATAAAAAAAGAAACAAATTTTATAAATATTAAAAAAATTTAATAATTTGCTAATTATCATTATATTAAATGATCAAAATAACAAGTGAGTTATTTAAAATTATATAGATTTATATAAAATCAATTTTATAAACCCTATTAATATATAATTATTTACTTTGAAATAGGTTAAGCATATTTCACAAAGTGATTTTAAATAATATTTTTTTTCTCTCTTCTAATACTAATATAGATCTATTGTTATAAAACTTAAAAAATTTGCACCTTCATATATATATATATAATTTTTTAATTGGGCGAGAGGCTCTCCAACCAATTTGATAAAGATATTGTATGTAATGTCATGTTAAATATATTGACTTGTTAAATTATATAACAAAAATTAATAAATAATAATAATAAGTAAACATTTTGATTTGATCAATTACGTAAAAATAAAAATAAAATCAAAGACATAAAATTAATCTTATAATTTATAACTATATTAAACCATTCTAGATCCATTTTAACTTTGGATCTACTAAGCACCTAGATGGATCAAATATCTTGAGAGGAAAACCTTTTTTAGAGTGAAAAGTGTTGATCCCTGTAAGCTCTTGGTAGATCTGGAGTTAAGATGGATCTATGGTGGTATATAAATGGATTCAAACCCTCGAAAATCCCTTGGATACTTAGATTATGTAAGCAACATAACTTAAACATGCAATTCCAACAAATATTTGCTTGATTCAAAATTAATGTAAAATAATGATAGTTGAAATGCTATAACAATAACAATTTATTTTTTCAATTACTTTGTATAATATATACATTTTTTTTAGTCTTGAGGGCTAAATCAATTGGTTGAGTCTCCATCATTAAAGCACCTTTGCTATTGAGAGGTCATGAGTTCAATCCTCTCGACATCCTCGGTGTCACGCCCCTACACTTGCGGTAGTCTTTCAACCACTTATAGCAAGGTGCGGCACCACCGAACACTTTCTTTTCACCAATACTTATGTTCATGGACTACTCCTTAACATTCGATACTTAGTTTATTTTTCTTCACCAAGTATTATCATTATTCCTTTATACTAATGAACACCCATACACTTTCATTATCCACAACAATTATACATAAATAACACAATTGTAACAATATAAAGGGAGGGGCAACTCCCTGAACAATGAGTCTGCTTGATTTCAATATATTATATAACTTTTACAATTTTATAAGTATACCTGGGAAACCCCAAGTTTCATACTTAGCCAAAATTCCACTCGGCAACACCTTCGTGTAGCCTCACACGGATACCAACCATGAGCGGGCGCCTTCATTTCACCCCTACCCCGGTTCACCGTTTCAACACACAAGTTACTTGCCTAAGTTAGGCGGGTGCACCCTCACACGACCCTCCACCCAAAGCTCCTCAACCAAACTTGTGTTACCTGGTGGGCGAGCGCCTTTGTGCACCCTCCACCTGCACTTACAACCGACATGTGGGTGCCTACACACGCCCTCCACCTGAGTCTCCAACTAGCAAGCGGGCACCCTCACGCACCCTCCACCCTTGTTTACCTCCCAACGACGGGGGGACGCCTTCGTGTGACCCACGACTCATGCTTCGACATGTCACCAAGACTTCGTGCCAACCTTCGTGTAGAGCTACCCGATGAGCAGGCGCATAACCTGTGCCTTTGTTGCGGCTCTTCTGCACCCTTCACACTTCTCCTTCTTGATGAGCAAGTGATGTTCGATTGATCTCCGATGCCATTGCTCTAATCTACGCCCTCCATATATATGGGCGGTTGGGCGAGTCGTGCCACCCGGTCGACTCGTCCAACTCGTTCAGCCGATGCCCTCATACTTGCAACTTAGTTCACCAATGTTGGTCGACCCGCCCATCACACGGGATCGCCAACCAAACTTCACCTGAATACTCACGCCTATGAGGTCGGCCCGTGGGTGATATGCCAACTCATCCCCACGGTATAAACACGCCTTAGCCAAGACTCCCACACGCATTTCACCATCGTTCGATCGTTTGCCTAGGCCGTAGCTCTTCGTTTCACATCGCATGACCGCATGTCCTTACATCCTCCTCCACCTGAATTCATTGTTGTCCTCGACAATATGTCATCCTGGTAACCATCCTGCCACCAAGATCATCATTTCATCAAGATAATTGTCCAATCCTTGGTCTATGATATCAATCAACCCATACACTGCAACATCCCTGCAACATATGTAAAAACAACTGTCTCCACCATGTGTCGTCCCACCCTGTGAACTGTCATTAGATACTCCAACATAATGCCAACATCTCTCTGGTACACTGCTAGCCCTCATGACTCGAACTAGTCAGGTGATCAATCCAACTGTCACGCTCAAATCATAAGAATGTCCATCCTTATGCCTACACCAGTGTTTCTCAGATTCTGCCACATCCTAGACTCACCAAGAATCTCTCCCATGCTCAGGTCCATGGAAACTCCATCCCATCTGCAACATGTCATGATGTTAATGCCAAACCATTCCTGCACCATCTGTCATACCTGCTCAATTTGTTTTAAGGACTCACTGCCATGAGCAGCTCAACAATGAACCCCGCCTTCTATGTCATCTAAGAAGATGTAGAGGGAGTAGAGCCTGAAGGCTCACCCTCACTAATAAGCTCAATCCATCTGTCAGGATTCTCTATCTCCATCCTCTGTAGATATGCAACCCGATCCTCCTCATGGACATTCGGTCTCACATAAACCTCCTCATCATCATCATCCTCAACCTTGTCTAGCCTTCTTGACAAATCCAAGATACTATCGGATAGTGTCCTGATAACCAATGATTGCTCGGTAAGCTTTGCCTCAACAATAGACAACCGCTTACACATGTAATCCATGCACTTCTCATCCTCCATCTGCATCACTGCTAGTTTACAATCAGGTCTAGTCGCACCAATGGGTACATCTTCCCTTCCATCGTAAATGTACAACTTCTTCAAATGTGGAACAATCATAGCATCATATTGTTTCAAGAATTCCATCCCTAGTACAACTTCATAGTCATCAATTCGCACTATTGTGAAGTCGATTTTCCCGGTCCACTCACCTAGTGTTGTGTCCACTCTTTCAGCTACACCAAGTACACAATCAGGAGGAGAATTCATTGTCTTCATCTGTGCCTTCACCAGTACAAATTTCAGCCCAATCCTTTTTGCAGTATCCTCACTCATGAAGTTGTGAGTAGCCCCACTATCCGCCATAGTGAGTACATCAACACTCCCAATCTACATCCGAACATACTCCAAGCTGTTCCTCTCAGGATATCTAGGAGAGACCACCTCTGTAGCAGCAACAGCTCCAAGAATCTACATCATCCCCACAAAAGCTTCTTCTTTCTTCGTATTAGACTGTGCAATAGCAGCCACTTTCGGTCTTGAAGGACAATTCTTCACCTTATGTGGTTCAACACATATCCAACACTTCAAAGGTTTCTTCGTATTCGTCTTATCATCCGATTTTGAAGCATCATCCTTCTTATTCTCTTTCAGCTTATCGAACTTCTTCTTTTTCTCATCAACAGTTTCGTCATAATGCTCCACCAAATGATCCACAGTAGAAAAAGCTTCCTCAAGTGTCTTAATCTTCTACCTCTTCACTTCATTTCGTGCCTAAGATTTCAATCCAATAATGAAGTTGAACACCTTGTCCCTTTCTGCCATGTCAGGAAGTTCCAGAACTGCACTTGCAAACTCCCGCTAATATGTCTGTAGGTTCCTTGTCTGCTTAATAAACTTAATCTTCATCCTTGCTTCCCATGTTTCATCCTGAGGATTGAAGTGGGTCTGCAAAGCCTTTTTCATGTCATCCCACAAAGTTATGTCATTAGCACTACCATTGACAATCTAATCCATCCTCCTTCGCCACCACATCTTAGCATCCTTCTTCAAGAATTGAGCAACTATCTTCACCTTTGTCTCATCATTGGATAGACCCAAGTGTTCCAAGTATTGCTCCATATCCCAAAGAAAGTTACCAAGAGTCTTTGCACTTCTTGTACCATCATAATATTCCGGTTCCTTGACTTTCACATGAGGCACTCCTCCACCTAAGTTATGCCTCACGACCTTCTTCAACACCACGATATCATCTCTGGCCTCATTAAGAGATTTCTGCAAGTTCAAGATTTCTGCCAAACCTCGATCCCTTGCTTCTCTAATCTCCTTGACTTCATCTTCAAGTTGTGTACACTTAAGATCTGTGTACTCACGCTGAGTCTGGAGTTCATCAAGTTCTTCCCTCATCTTCGAATTAGCCTCTTGATCTTTCATGACCAAGTTCATCTTCATAGTCCAATAAGACTCCAATTCCTCCATTCTTTCCAATATCCTTTCAATGAAAGCTAGAGTCGCATTGTGGCTAGATTCTCCCATTTCCACATGAGATTCACCTGCCATCTTTGCTAACTGCTTCCTTCTTTGTGATCTAGTATAGACCATGCACCAACTTCACCAAGTTTCTTGCAAAACTGAACCAACTCTTGTCTCACTTGTATGTGAAACCAGCTTCCTTCACCTGCAAGTACCTGCTTCCATTATCACTTCGTCACGTACTAGCTCCAACTGTGATCTCTGATACCACCTACACTTATAGTGTAGGTGTGTAGCAGCTTCAACCTTCGATGCCCAAATCAACTGCTCTGATACCACCTGTCACACCCCTACCCATGCGATAGTCTTTCAATCGCTTATAGCGAGGTGCAGCACCACCGAACACTTTCTTTTCACCAATACTTATGTTCATGGACTACGCCTTAACATTCGATACTTAGTTTATTTTTCTTTACCAAGTATTATTATTTGAGAGAGATTTTTCGGCGAAAATCACATGAAATATCATTTGTCGACGCGTTACGAACCAACCAGTGTGGTTTGTCGTCAGGACAAGTTGAAGAAACAGATCCAGCTTAGCATGTTAAATAGTCTGAGCAGAGCCTCCAACGGCTAACTTGACCAACAGCTAGTTTGACTCTAGGATTGGGGTTAAAAATATTTTAATAATTTAATTAGTTATATTCAGCACCAATCCCTTAAAAAATATATATAAAATATTTTTAATGGGTGTTTAATTCAAAAAGTATTATTAAAAATTATAAGTCAATTAGTATTTAAAAGGAAAATTAGTTACATAAAGGACCTTATAATAAATGAATAAATTATATGCATAAATATAAAGTAACATAAAAATATAGAAAATAATTTTATTTAAAAGTATTATTAAAAATTATAAGCTAATTAGTATTTAAATGGAAAATTAGTTACATAAAGGACCTTATAATATCTGAATAAATTATATGCATAAATATAAATATATAAAGTAATATAAAAAATAATTTTAATGGGTGTTTATTTAAAAGTATTATTAAAAATTATAAGCTAATTAGTATTTAAATGGAAAATTAGTTACATAAAGGACCTTATAATATCTGAATAAATTATATGCATAAATATAAATATATAAAGTAATATAAATA